>PPOP03000006.1:0-297843 GCA_003708535.3 Kazachstania bromeliacearum | reverse complement strand
ATTCAACTTACCATCTTATGCCCGACTCCAGTACAGGGGACGAATACAATGTCCCACTATACATAATAATGAGTTTCCATAAGACTTTCGGCCAAAAAACAATCACTTTGATTACAATTTTTAGATAAGATAAGATAAGATAGAATAATGGATTAAATATAGATAAAGGTAAGCGATACCGTTGATCAAACATTCATCTATCAGTACGAATTTCGTCCTTGTAATTCTAAGCAACAATTATGTAAACAAATCAAACGCAGATTTGTTTTGATCAAATCTATACAGATCTCTTATCTTTATTTGATGCCATTCCTCTCTTTTGTACGGCCTTATCTTCGTATCAGTTTTTCTGATCCGAAAACGGAAGAAAAATTTTTCAGTTTTTTTTATTTTTTTTTCAGATTAAATTATTTAAATGGAAAAAAAGATAGCAACAGATGAGGATGATAAGTAAATTTACCCTTGATAACCACACCACCAATTAAACAGCAAGAAAAATTATCAATGTCTGAAATTACACACCCAACTATCGTCGACGGCTGGTTCAGAGAAATCTCTGACACTATGTGGCCTGGTCAAGCCATGACTTTGAAAGTGGAAAAGGTTTTACATCATGAAAAATCTAAATACCAAGATGTCTTAGTCTTCAAATCTACTGATTACGGTAACGTCTTGGTCTTGGACAATGCTATCCAAGCCACTGAACGTGATGAATTTTCTTACCAAGAAATGATTGCTCATTTGGCTTTGAACTCTCATCCAAACCCAAAGAAAGTCTTAGTCATTGGTGGTGGTGACGGTGGTGTCTTGAGAGAAATTGTCAAGCACGAATGTGTTGAAGAAGCTGTCTTGTGTGACATTGATGAAGCTGTCCCAAGAGTCTCTAAATTATACTTACCAGAAATGTCCGCTGGTTTTGACCATCCAAAGGTTAAGGTTCACATCGGTGATGGTTTCCAATTCTTGAGAGATTACCAAAACACTTTCGATGTCATTATCACTGACTCTTCTGATCCAGAAGGTCCAGCTGCTTCTTTATTCCAAAAGCCATACTTCCAATTGTTGAACGACGCCTTAACTGAAAAGGGTGTTATCACCACTCAAGCTGAATCCTTCTGGGTTCATTTACCAATCATCAAGGACTTGAAGAAAGCTTGTGCTGATGTTTTCCCAGTCGCCGAATACGCTTGGACTTCTATTCCAACTTACCCATCTGGTATGATTGGTTTCATGGTTTGTTCTAAGGACAAAGACGTTAACGTTAAGAAGCCAATTCGTGAAATTTCTGAAGAAGAAGAAGAAAAGAAATACAGATACTACAGTAAGCAAATTCATGAAGCTTCCTTCGTTTTACCAAACTGGGTTGCTAAGGAATTGAAATAAATGTAAAGAAATGCATAACAAATATTTTGTTTCCTTTCCATTTATATAAATATTTTTATATGTAAATATGTATAAAGTATTAACAATCAACATTCATTTTCATAAACACAATTAACTATAAACTTTTTCAATATATTATTTTTGTTTCTTTCATGGACTTTTCCCAACTTTTATCCCATCTATTTACAGATTCTTTCATAGCTCCCTCCTTTAAAGTTTTATACACTTCTGGATCTTTCATACAGAAAATTAATGATTCATGTAATTCTCTTCTATCCAAAAATTTAACACCATTGACATCATGTTTAACCAATTCATCCAATACAGGGTAGTTCAAGGCAATTACAGGAAGACCTGAACCAAACATATCAAGAATTTTCATAGGTAGATCAAGACCTGAACTAGATTCATGTAATGACACACCATAATCACAAAGTTGTAATAATTTTGGATAATCTTCAGATGTTAACCAAACGAATTCAATGTGAACACATTTCCAATCGTATTCGCGCACTTTAGTCATATATTTCTCCTTAAGGGGACCTTTACCAGTGATGAAACATAAAATCTTGGGTAAATTCTTATCAAATTTGGTCAATGAATTTTCATAAATCTTCAATGCACCAATTAAAACACCAATGTCTTCATCAGGTGTAAATGAAGTAGATGTCACTATAATTTTATCACCTTTATTAAGATCAAATTCTTCTGGAATGTAATCTTTAATAAATGATTCTGAATGAATAGCTTCGTTTCTATCAGAATACCTAGTGCTGGACAAATCAAATGGTTTGAATTGATTAGCAGGTCTATCATATAACACCACACATCTCTTTTCTTTAATGAAAAATTGTTTCACTAAGAATTGTTTCATAGCTTCAGTGACAGTTAAATGATAATCACCCATTCTACAAAACACAAATTCAATCAATAAAGATATAATCACTAAGGGGTGCTTGGTATTACCATTATATTTCAATCTTAAAATCGAATATGCCAAATTATGCCAATCGATAATAAGTTTACAACCAGTTAACCTATAAAGGGCTAAGATTGGCATAATAGGTATACTTGGTGGATTTTGCATTAACACATAATCACTACCTCTCAATTCCCATAATTGACCTAAGATCCCTACCACTTGAGTGCAAACTTTCTTAATGATACCACCACCATTTGTTACCCTCGTTAAGGCATGAACAGTTATATTTGGATCATTGGAAATAAATTGCGGTAAACTTCCATCCACATACCCACATAATTCGACTTGGAACCCTTTCTGGGCAAAACTTTGCGCGTGGTAACATATACGAGGAGAATGTCCTATATCACCTAGGACATATATGATAATCCTTTTCTTAGTGGATTTACTTCCATGAATAAATGGAATGATCACGTACACTAAAAGTGGTAACGACAAATACAATGCAATCAACCACCAAAGCCAAAGGGGAATCCATTTAACTAACCAATACATCCCTTCAATTGTTTAACCTTATTGTTAATTGGTTATTCATCATCCAGTTAAATAGTAATTGCTTATATAACTTCAAGGTTTCGTGTCGTGTGACAGACCTGTTTCCATTTTCCAAAATGAAATAAATAAATAAATAAACAGCGTGTAAATAATAAGAGTTAGGAGAACTGGTAATAGAGATATAACACCACACAATACATACAAGATGTCTGCCAATCTAACTGAAGAACAAATTGCCGAATTCAAGGAAGCCTTTGCCTTATTTGACAAGGACAACAATGGTTACATTTCTTCCAGTGAATTAGCCACCGTGATGAGATCATTAGGTTTATCCCCAAGTGAAGCTGAAGTGTCAGATTTGATGAACGAAATTGATGTAGATGGTAACCACAAAATTGAATTCAGTGAATTCTTAGCCTTAATGTCACGTCAATTGAAATCTAGTGACTCAGAACAAGAACTTTTAGAAGCTTTCAAAGTGTTCGATAAGAATGGTGATGGGTTAATCTCTGCTGCTGAATTGAAACATGTCTTAACCTCCATTGGTGAAAAATTGACTGATGCTGAAGTTGACGACATGTTGAAGGAAGTCAGTGACGGTTCTGGTGAAATCAATATCGAACAATTTGCTGCTTTGTTATCTAAATAGATGTTAAAAGACAAAAAAAGCATAAACTATTGAACGAAATTGTATACCTCATAATCAACCCATTATCATTATTGTATATCTAAAATTTGATCATTTAGGTCTATATATAAATTACAAAGTAATAAAGAAATTAAAAAAAAGAATCATGTACTAAAATTAAGATTATTTATTATGTATTCTATCATGTTGAGCAGGGACAGCTTCTTTCTTGTACTTGGCAAAGGGGTTATCATTATCATCATTAGTAGTATTGGTGGTTTTAATAGGGATTGGAGGTTTGCCTCGTGGTGAATCAAAATTTGACGATGTAGATCTTAAATAATCAGGTTTCTTAGTTAAAGCTGGTGGTGATTTATGACCTATCTGATTCAAATTTTTGGGTTTGGGTTTAACCGCTGGTGGTGGTTTCTTATTTGATTTCAAGCCTGCAATTGTGGAAGTGGTGGATCTTCTAATGAGTTCTACAGGAGGATCTTCTGGTGAATCATTAGCACAAGTAGATCTTCTTTGTAATTCTGCTACAAGATTATTCATTGAACCAGCATTAGGTGAATTTTCTTTCGAGCTAATAGATACATTTTGTAAAATTTTAGGTTTAGGTTTAACCACTGGAGGTGGAGTGGGTTTTGTCTTGTTGGTTTTGAGAGATAAAGAAGACATTGAATTTTCTATATCGTTGTTAGTGGATGAAGAAACAGAAGCGATAGGAGTACCTGTTACATCGCCTACATCAGGTCTATATGCCTTTGGAGGTGGTAAAAATTGAGAGATATCAACGTTTGGTTTAGTAGTTTCAACTTGTACCGGTTCAAAAGATGCATTCACTGCAGAAGCAGGAATGGTATCCATTGGAGTCGGAGCCATTGCTTGTAATTTTGGTTCCACTGAATGCGGTTTCGTTGAACCATCTTCTTGTCTTCTGAAAGGTTTTGGTGGTGGTTGGAAATTGACAGTTTGTTCATGATATTCTCCCAAGATGGCAGCTTGTGGTGTGTCACTCTTTTGATTTAAAGAAGTGTTTGTAGTTCTTCTTGTGGGTAAAGAAGGTGTTGAGGATTGTGTTCCTGGTAAAGAAGTTTCAGTAGTTCTTCTTGTTGGTAAAGAAGGTACTGGAACTGTGGAGGGTAAAGAACCGGTTTCGCTATTTGGGCTAGCAGCTACATATGGTGGTAAAGATGTTTCTGTGGTTCTTCTTGTTGGCACGTTAGATGTTTGTGGTGAATATGATGCCTTTCTTCTATCATTTTGTTGTTCTGCATTTCTATGTGGTCTTGGAGGTGGTGCAAAATTTGTGGTAGGTTCATGATATGTCCCTAGGATAGCCGGTTTTTCCACTTCTTCTGAAGATTGCTCAGGGGTAGCACTTGTATTATCATTCAATTCAATTTGAGTATTGGTGGGTTTGGAAACAATAGCAGGTTTGGAATTAATAGCCGGGGTTGTACGTGTAGGACTTGGAGATGCAGTGTGTTTCCCCGTGTCTACATGTTTAGGTGGTGGTGCAAAAGTAATGATATCCACTTCAGGTAAGACAGGTTTAGCTCTTTCTCTTTCCTCTTTAAAGGCATCTTTATCAAATGGTTTCACTTCAAATTGTGGTCCCACAGGTGTAGGAGAAGTTTCAGGTTCATAATTTCTAGCAGGCATAGATGGTGGTGCCCCTGGGGTCTGTGATGGTACTGCAGGTTGTGGTCTGGGCATCATTGGTCTACTTGGTAAAGGTGCTGGTGAATTTTCTGAAGAAGAAATGGAAGGTGTTTGTTCAGGAGATTGTTGATAGTATTGTTGTTGTTGCAACGGCATTTGTGGTTGCATATACTGAGCTTGTTGCTGTTGCATTGGTGGTTGCATCTGCATTGGTGGTTGCATTTGCATTGGTTGCTGTTGCACAGGTGGTTGAGCATACATTTGTTGTTGCATTGGCATTTGCCCATACATTTGTTGTTGCCCTTGTGGGGGGTAATAATTTTGCTGTGGCTGCCCTTGTGGGGGATAATAATTTTGTTGTTGCATGGGCATTTGTCCCTGTGGTATATTTGTAATTGGCCCATTTTCAGCAGTAATCAATGTCCCATCAGCATTATATTGTTTTTGGCCCGGTCTTAAAGGTGGAGGAGCAAACATCCTGGGGTCTTGCAATTTATCCACACTTGTGGGTTCTCTTTGGTACTCCTCCTCTTCGTCATCTTCACTTTTCTTATTTCTTCTGTTGTTATTTGATTGTTTCCCTTGAGACGCATTATAATGATTCTTCCCAGCTTTATAACCTGTCTTGGCTACGTATTTAGTAGCATTGAATCCTACTTTGCCGACTGACACAAGGCCTGAACCTATGGCACCTTTATTTTGATCCCAAAATGAACTCATCTTGTTGTGTTTGTTTATCTGTTTGAATGTTTATATTTATTATTATTTTTCAAATTGATTAAATAAGTCAATTGACAGATGAGTAGACTCAAATGCCCTACGAGTGGAATTTTTACAGGTTAGATCGTGTGTTTCAATGGGGTGAGGACCATGTCACCACGTTAGAATTGTTATTGGATGAGACTGTGACGTTGTCCGATGAATGTATTCGTGGAGATCATTGGGTGGTGAGAGTGTACCGGGGTACATTACTCTCTTGTCAAGGTGATACAAGTGTGTGCATGCGTATACGACAATGGGTGAAGGATACGTATGGTGTTGTCATATGGAATGTGCAGTTTGACAATACGCACATGTTTGCATTAATGGATGGGTTCAATACAGATTTGCAATACGATATTAAGATTACTTTCAATGAATTGAACGATATGTTAGAACGTATGTCCATTGAATTGACAAATGCAGATTACAGAAAGATCGGTGGGGGGAACCTCGTCACGTACATATACAACAGTACGGGCATGCGAATAGATCAATTACCATTGCAATACGTAATGGTTCGAGGCGTCAGTACAATCAGACACGATTGTATCACCACGGTACGCAACTTGGTTCCCCTGCCCATACTTGAATCAATTTATAACAATAATATTTAAGCAGATACACTTATATAGAAATACTTATTCAGTCTTGACACCTTCAGTGGAAGAAATTTCTTCAATTTTTGGCTTTTCAGCGGTGGCATTAGCACCAGTGAATGCATCGAACATACCTGGAGATTTGAAAGGTCTCTTTAAATCACCAGTTGGAGCAGCACCGAACAAATTGACTCTGACGACCTTGGATTCCAAAGCAGATTTAATTGGGTTAATACATTGCATGAACAGAGGGTTAGTGAATTTCATGTAGAAATGCATGAAAGCCATCATAGCGGCCCCAGTGTAAATAGATTTGATAGCAGAATCAATCTCGGTCAAATCGTAGGCGACCACAGTGGTCTCAGTGTGAACTTCAGCCTCCTTTGGTTTCATTGGGTTCTTTGGAGTGACAATGGTCAATTTAGTAGTGTCATTCTTGGCGACAATTTTTTGTCTAGCCAATTGGTACACAACGAATGCTACAGCGACAGAGACCACGTAGGCAGCTCTAATGTACATGATATTTGTGTCGTTTTCCATGTCGATGGTACGAGACAGTTGCATCATGACAAGCATGACGATGATGTTGGTGACGGCAGGGTTCATCATGGCGGCGCGGAGCATATTGGAGGTGGTGTGCTTGTATCAGTGGTGACAAATCAACAGTGTGCACTAATCGGACACAATTATATATTCAACAGTGAGAAAAGGACATCGTGGAAGGTGGGAGAAGTTGCCGGATGTCGTTGTGCACGGGTAATCGCCATTCCGCGGAACCAAATATCACAAATCTCAATCCCGCGGAACCAGAAACGAGAACATCACCCCCAGTATTACCCTCCCGTTACCCTCCCGCCCCCCGGAAAAACAGCAGATCCCAGCGTGTGACTCCCGCGGCCACAGGTCACGCCTCTGGAGCACAGTGCGCCGCGATAAGACGATTTGCGCGGGGTTTGAAGCGCGCGGTGTAGCGTGGGCGACCGGAACAAATCGGGCGCGGTGGTGTCACGCTCGAGCACCCGCAAGATTCGTGCGCGCGTTTCTGGGCGCTGTCGTCCCGCGGGCACCGGAACAAAACGAGAAAAAGCAATGCGTTTCCAGGCAAGCCCGCTGGAAAGAAATGGCACGATGAGTATATATAGGAGCGTGATCTCAGTGTAGCATAGAGCTGTCACAAGAGAACCACCAAGCATGATCGAAGAGAACACCACACACACACTCAAGAGACAACAACAGCAGGAGGCACCCCTGGCAAGGTCCCCACCCTCGTCGTGGTTCCACACCCAGCAGCAGCAACTGTTGAAGAAAGACCAGTCGCTGTTCCAATGTGCATCGCAGGATTCGTTGGCCACGTTAGTGGACAAACGCAGTAAGACCACGGTGCGTACCAAGAAGTACTTGTTAAACGATAACTCGTCGTACAACAAGTCATCGTCCACTACCACACCACTGTGCCCCGTACCCTACCACACCACAAACTTCCTCACCCCAGGGACGAAATTCACTGGGTTCCAAAGAACCGGCTATAAAAACTACCAAGTGTCCGTCACTTTGCAAACCGTGGCGTTGCCCAGACACGGTATGCGTTTGCAAACTTCCACACCACATATCACCGGGTTCTTAACCATTCAAGGTTTGACGAAAAACCATCCGGAGATCTCTACTTGTTTTGAAGCGTTTGCTGTGACAGATTTGGCTTTCCCCTTTGTCTCCTCGCTGTGGAATGACAAAAATTTACAATGTACCGCTGATGACGCTACAGATTTGGAACATTGGATGTTGTTCCCCGCGTTTAAAGAAGCCATGGAGAAGAACCCCAAAGCTACACCTCATTACATTGTCAACTACTTGAACCAAAGGTTTGTGTTTATGAGATGGAAGGAAAGATTCTTGATCCCAGACGCCGGGGTGGATTCCATTAATGGTGCATCATTTGACGGGTTTTACTACATTGTACATGATCAATACACGGGACAAATTCAAGGTTTCTACTATCATGAAAATGCCGAGAGATTCCAACAATTAGCATTGGCACCTTGTGAAAACACACAAAGAAGATCATCTTCATTCCATTGGGAATAAATGCATTTTGTATAATAAATAATATTCATATAGACAGGTTTTCAAATCATAATATTCACATAATAAATAATTTACTTATTTCTATAAAAACAATTGCGTTAGTCCAAGAGACGTAATGCAAATTCAAATGTCACAAATGTTGCTGCATTAGCTGGGGAGGCTCTCAACAATGTGGGGACAAACCCTTTGAAGAAAGCACTCAAACCTTCCTTAGCGTAAAGATGCTTGGCGACACGAATCATGGAATTCTTGAAAACTGGATCCTTTAATCTATCAGTTTGAATCACAGATTTAATAACATCTAATGGATAAATACTAATCCATAAAATTGTACCCGCAGTAGCACCAAATGAACAAAGTTTCCAAGCAGGAATCATTGCTCTCTCAGTGCCCTTCTTCACAGTTCTAGCAATTAAAGCTTCGTACACCAAGAAATAACAACCAAGACCATGACCGGCTCTTAACATCATCACAGGTAAACCTCTCATCAATGAACCTTGTTTTAACAATTTGGAAATACAATCAAAGGGACCCTTGAATTCTCTATCCAGACCATTACTCTTTTGTGTTTGTAATCTAATTCTAACATGTTCAATGGGAGAAGATAAAAATGAATTGATTAACCCACCTGTAGCACCACAAACATAATATTGTGGTAATGTCATATGTTTACCCTTATTGTATTGACGATAAACACGTTTCATAGCTTCATTAACACCAAATTGTACAGAGACACAAAGACCAACACCAACTAAGGGCGTTAGTGTACCTTTATAAAATGCTAAGGGACCTTCATTCTTCACCAACGAACGTACCACATCTAATAATTTAGTACCAGGTGGTGACGTTTGTAATCTAACTTTAGTAGTGTCAAATGGTTGACCCACAAGAACTTGTGCAATACCACCACTGGTACCAGCCAAAATATCTTTAAAGATTCTCATAGTGGGGGAATTCTTACAAACGACTAAATCTGTAGATTCATCATCTAACAATTGTAAATGTTCTGGTGTGACTAATGGTTCTTTGTTGGGCATTTTTCTTTGTGTATTTTAACTCGTGGTTTGATCAATGGCTCGTATCTCTAGTATCACTACCCAAATTCCACTATATATAAACAAATTTCAGCTATATAAAATCCGCATGACACTTCTCGATGAAAAAACTGGAAAAAAAAAATATCTGTGATAAGTGACTCTTTTGCCGGGTTTCCTATTCGGGTAGTGCCCACCGGATTGGGACATGTCGCTGCATTGGGTATTTCTGCCCACGTGGTTTTCGTTTAATTTTATATAAAAGGCCTTTGGCACCTTATATAAATGAGAGCATTGAAATGAGTGTCAATGTCAATCTAAAGACAGAAGCAACACCATTATGACCAAACCAGTACCTCATGTGCCACAAGTGGACGCCCGTTTAGATCAATCGTTGGATGCTGATGCTCCACCTACAATTTTCCAAACGAATTTAAAACCACAATACGCTGAAGCTGCTTTGAATTTGTCAGTGGATTTCATTAAACAGAAACAAGCGTTGGGGAATTCACATTTAATGTTCCACCCTTTCGTCGTTGCCACTGTGGTATTGTCCACTGCAGTCTACGTGACTACAAGATTCACTTTACCTGATGGATTCGCTTCAGTGTCACAATACTTGTACCATTTAATATTGAAAAATAAAAATCAAGCTATCAATGCAGTGGTCTTTATCGCGATCATCACATCACTACTCATTACCGTTTTGTCCAGGTTAGTGGATTTTTATTTCAAACCGAAAGTGGAAAATATTGTCAATACAGATGGATCATCAGTGTTCCACATCAATTTGAAAAAAATTAGTGGTAAAGGTGATGACAACACAAACATTATTGTATATAGAAACACCCCCATTGCATTGGTTAGTGTCAATGATGCATTGGGCGATGTTACCATTAACTCTCTGGGTTGTAGAAGAGTTTATGCCAAGAGTGGTATACTAGAAGATTTAATTGATTGGGCCATGTTGAAAACCAAGACTTTGAAACCAAAGGAGGAATCCCTACGTGTATTGATGGAAGTTTACTCATATGATACAGATTTACAAAAAACTTTACAAAAGAAGGGATTCCAATTGGTCTCAAGTAAACGTGTAAGTAATAGAATTCTTGGTGGATTATTTGGTTGGAAAATTCAATTATGGGGTGTTCAATTTCATGTAAATAAGGCAAAGCAAACCAAATTGTAAGTAAAAGCAATAATAAAAATTTATAAGAACTTAAATAAAATATATAATAATATTTCGTAGCAAAATCGGGTATTCAGGAATATATTAGCGATTGAAAATTCATCTAAGAGAAGATAATTTGAGCAGAACCTGAAGTGACAGACACTGTACAACCGTCACCACTAGAGAATGAACCATTTTCGTAAGAACAATCACCACTGACATTAGAACCATCAGCGGCCACAATCTTAACATTGAAATTAGCAGCATTACCATTGTTTGGGTTTGGAATCAAAGAAATGAAAGTTTCACCATTGGTAGAACCTGTACCGACGACTAATGGAGCCCAGTTACCTACACCTGAGTCAGCGGACCCCCATAGACAACCATCTTCTTGAGAGACACCTGCATTGTTCACGTAGTATTGAGCAGAAGTCTTCTTACCACTCCATTTGTAATAAGAATCTTGATTGACCACGGCTAATGGTTCACTGGAACCTTCGTCAACCACAGTGGGGATGACCATGTTTTCCGAACCTGGGTAATCTGTTCTACACAAGGCAATGGAACCCTTGGAACCGTTGTTGACCACAGTGGCGGTGTTGTCACCAGAGACGCAAAGATCGTTAGTGTCAGTGTTGGTTCTGTACAAGTAGCCATCTTTACAAAGTAACCCACCTAATGATGCACCACTCCCTGGTTGTTCAGCTGGCCATTGAGTCTTCAAATGACCCGCGGTACAAGCGTAAGAACAGTAGTTACCATCGGTACAAGAACTAACGGATTCACCGTTACTGTTTTGAATGGAAGCCCAACCGTTCAAACCTAACCAGTTTAATGCGATGACACCATCGACAGATGGGAAATCCGAACATTTGAATTTCCCGTCTTCAAAATTCCCACTACCAGCAGAAGAAGCAACAGATGAAGCAGTTGATTGTGGTGCTAAAGTAGTTGTTTCTTTACTGACAGACGTAGCGGTCACTGGGTTAATGACGTCACCGTTCTCGTTGACGTATTCGGTGACCACGACCACATCACGTTTATCTTGGTGATGTTCATGACCACTTGGAGCAGCAGAAGCGATTGTAGAAGTTAATAAAAGTAATAAAGTGGATTGATTGAATTTCATATTGAATAAAGGAATGTGTTTTTCAGTTGGGTATAAAGAATGAATGACAGTGGAACGGCTGTTGAATGAACGTAATGTTTTGGTTGGTTGTAAGGGAATACAGTTTTGAAGTAACGATTACTTGCCCATTTATATAATCAGAATCGAGAGCGGGCCAGATTCCACGCTGTTGCAACCAATTGTGTGCAACACCATCGGTACTAAAACACCGTAAGAAGAATTTGCAACATTGTGATACTCAGTGATTACCAGATGCTACAGTGGCGATCCGGAAGGGATCTAGACCCTCGGAGCCGGCCGCAGCAGCAGCTAGGGCCAGTGGCAGTGCGACCCGCTTCTTCTTATGGTGGACCACCACGTCATACGAGGGCTGCAACGGGATCTCAGTACCACACTGGAACCTCAGCCCACCACCGCAACTCCACCCGAGGAAACCAGACAAGGGCAACACGCACGAGATCTCGCCCGGCCCACACAATCCGCGCAGGGCCCCGAGGCTGTTTCCCGATCCGGCCACAAACGCCACTAGCAGTTCCCCTTCCGGAACTGTAATGGGGGCCTTTCCCCTTTGGGCCGGGCCTAGGCCCCGCACGCGCGGCTGTGTCTCTCTCCAGTGAAACCCAGTGAAAACCCCGTACAAAATTTGCACTGTATGCACATGTTCTGGCCAGGCCCCCGTTTCTTTTTCGTTCTCGCCGGCCATTTCCGCGGGTCTGGCCCGGGCCGGGAATTGCTTTTTTGCCGCGGCGGTTGCCAGTGGCAACGGGGTTTTCCATTTTCTGCTCACGTGCAGGGGAAACGCGTTACATCTTTCTTTCTTCTGTGAGGAAAATTAAGTTTACGTGTACTGTCAAACACATCTAGAGTTCTCAAACAAGTAGTACCAAGAGATGTCTATAGTGTCGTTATTGGGGATCAAAGTGTTGAACAACCCTGCCAAGTTTTCTGATTCGTACGAATTTGAAATCACTTTCGAATGTTTGGAATCGTTGAAAAATGATTTGGAATGGAAATTGACCTACGTGGGTTCATCACGTTCGTTGGAACACGATCAAGAATTGGATTCTATCCTGGTTGGGCCCGTACCTGTCGGGGTCAACAAATTCGTGTTCTCAGCGGATCCACCTTCTGCTGAATTGATCCCTGCCAGTGAATTGGTCAGTGTCACAGTGATACTGTTAAGTTGTTCATATGACGGTAGAGAATTCGTCAGAGTCGGATACTATGTGAATAACGAATATGACAGTGAAGAATTGAGAGAGAACCCACCGGCTAAAGTGCAAGTGGATCACATTGTAAGGAATATATTGGCTGAAAAACCAAGAGTCACTAGATTTAATATAGTATGGGATAACGAAAATGAAACTGAATTGTACCCACCTGAACAACAAGAAGTGGAAGACGAAGAAGATGAAGAGGAGGAAGAGGAGGAAGAGGAGGAGGGAGAAGAAGAAGAGGAAGGTGAAAATGCAGAAGAAGAAGATGACGATGACGTGGAAGAGGACATTGAAGAAGATCTAGGTGAAAATGAAGAAGAAGATGAAGAAGATTTAGAACAAAACAGTGAAGGTGATGAAGAAGCTGAAGAGGACAATGAAGGCGAAGACGAGGACACAAATGAAAAGAAGAAAAGAAAATTAAATGAAACTCAAGAATCTGAATTACCCCCCACTCCAAAGGATGAAAATTCTCTTGAACAGTAATATTGACACCCCCACATTCACTACCGCATTTTGTAACTTAACTAGATTTATATAACTAGATCTACCCACTAATAAAATATATGTATACCTTATATTTTGACGTATTTTCATTGGATCAAAGTTTTTCCGATATTTTCGCGAAACTACTTATTTACCTTGATGGTAATGACATCTACTTGTGTTTATCCCCTTCCAAACAAACTGTCAAAGCTATACTCAAGTTTTGTATACGTTCAAGTGCAACTGCAGGAGAGTTAACTGTTACACTTCCATTTAAAGGATTTTAGTAGTTATGTCAAAGAATGAGCATCCCATATCAAACATTGGTAAGACTCTTTCAGTTACAGCTTCAGCATTGATGAATTCACAAAATATGAGTGATGCTATATTATCATCAAGGAGTCCCTATAAGAAGATTATCACAGAGACTATGGAAAATAATAATGTTTCGTCAGATCTATTGTCTCATCGAATGGATCATAACTTATTGAAGAATAATCACACTGATACATTCCAAGATATTACACAAACAAGTAAGAAATATTTCAAGAACAAATACATTAATGATAAGAAAACTTTCAAATTGTTAAGTTACATTAATGATGATTTATTGAAACAAATTGAACCCAATATAGATATTCCGCAGGATAAAAAATTAATCACTAATGGAACACCAAGTGAAACACCTTCATTATTTGAAGGGTTTGACACTTTACTGTCACAAAGGCCTAATTTCACAATAACTAAAACAAATGATTCAAATGATGAAACATTACTATTACCAGAAGGTTCCAATGATTTTAAACAAATTCAAGTGGCACATGTGGAAAACTCTATAGATGATGATATCAATGCAGAAGTAATTAATAGATCTTATTCAATAAATCATTTAAAGGAACTGAGAAAGAAAATTGCACAAGATTTAAACATATTAGAAGTTAATAAAAAAATTACATCTTCTGAAATAAATGAATTGGATGGTAAATTACAAAGATTAAAGATTAGAAGAGATTTAATGTTTAATAAGATTGCTGATATGGAAAGTAAAGAATTAAGTTTAGAGAATAGTGCTTTACTAATAAATGATCGTATTAATTTATTAGAAGATTATAATACAAAATATGAAGATGATAGTGACCCAGTGAATTCCACATCTGAAGAAAATTTTGAAATTGATAATAATGTAGAATTACCAGCTGTCAGTCAATTGAATTTAAAGGTACAAGATGAAAGAAGGAACAGTTTAACTAGTGAAAGTACTTCTTTCATTGATGATGAAAGTTTTTTAGACACATCATTAGATTATACTGATTTAATTCCAATGAAAAGATTGAAAACATTCTTTCAACCGAAAAATAGGAAATCAAGGAAAACTTTCCCCACTTTACAACAATATTACACTTCTGGTAGTCAAATTTCTTATATGAATAATGTTCATGAGAATAGTATTTCATGTATGGATTTTGATGTACCCTTTGGGAATCTTTGCACTGCAGGATTTCAAGATCCTGATGTGAAAATTTGGGATTTATCGAAAAATAAACAAATTGGATTATTATCTGGTCACCTAGCCACTATAAATTGTATGGAATTGGATAAAAATTATAATATGTTAATAACAGGTAGTAGAGATGCCACTTTAAAATTATGGAATTTAAATACCAGTTCACATTTATTTCAAAATGGTGATAAATCCAATTCGGATAAATCTTGTATTTACAGTTTTGAAGAACATTTTGATGAAATTACAGCATTATCCATTAATTCAGATTATTTGATTAGTGGATCTCAAGATCGTACCATAAGACAATGGGATTTGCATTCAGGGAAATGTCTACAAACATTAGACTTAACTTTCACCAGTACATATAATAATAGTAATAATACCAAACCATTATTACAACCACATTCAAAATTACCCATGGCAGTTGAACAACCAGTCATTGGAGGTTTACAAAGTTATGATGTTGCTTTAGCCACGGGGACAAAAGACGGGATTGTAAGACTTTGGGATCTTAGAGTTGGGGAAGTGGTCAGATCATTAGAAGGACACACTGATGCAATTACCTGCTTGAAATTTGATCTTGACAATATAGTCACAGGGTCTCTAGATAATAGTATTAGAGTTTGGGATTTGAGAACAGGTACATTATTTGATGCCTTCGCATTTGAATCACCTATAACATCTTTAGATTTTGATACTGATAGGATAGTGATAGCTAATAATTCTAACAGTGTTCAAATATATGATAGAAAAGAGCAAAAACATTGGGTATGTAATCAAAAGGAGAACGTATCTTCTAGCATTGAAGTGGTTAAATATAAAAATGGTTATGTTGTGGATGGTAGAAATAATGGTGACATTTATACATGGGCAATATGAGATTGTTGTACAGATATAATCATGTCATCTACATATATAACTGTTCTGTTTTAGATAATATCACTTCTTAAATAAATATCTATATTCATTAATAAATAGCATTTTTTTTTGTTTGTTATCAATATCGCGAATCATTTATAAAAGATTACAATTTTATCTTGATTATATAAGGAATTTATACATGTTTACACCGAATTTATGAATGACTATTTTCACCCAGTTTAGTTTCCAGTTTCTTACATCTACTATCGAGTTCGAAAATGTGTCTCTTATACAAATCAGTGACTAGTTCCAATTCATTGATTCTTGTTCTCAATCTGATAATTTCTTCTTCATTTTGTAATCTGGAAGTTAACGGATAATCCTCTGGTGGTTCTTGATTTGCCACATTTTTAATATTGGAAGAATTAGGTGAATTGGATGATGGACTAATTGTACCGTTTCGGTTAACAGACTGGAATTGTGGTGAATTCAACACTGGTGCCGTTGAAACAGAATCGCGATTTTGTGATACCGGTTGTTGTTGTGATGGTTCTATTTTCGGTTCATTTCGTATTGGCTCAGTAACTTTTTTATTTATAGGTAGTGCAGAAGGAACTCCATTGGCAGGTACAGAAGGAACTCCGTTGGTAGGAGCAGCAGGAACTCCATTGGCAGGCGCAGAAGGAAATCCATTTGGAGGAGGAGCAGGGGGGAATCCATTTGGAGGAGGTGCAGAAGGGAATCCGTTTGGAGGATGTGTAGAGGGGAATCCATGTGGAGGAGGTGCAGAGGGGAATCCATTTGGAGGAGGTGCAGAGGGGAATCCATTTGGAGGAGGTGCAGAAGGGAATCCATTTGGAGGAGGTGCAGAGGGAAATCCATTCGGAGGAGGTGCGGAAGGGAATCCACCTGGAGGAGGTGCAGAAGGGAATCCAGTTGGAGAAGATGCAGAAGAGAAACCATTTGGAGGAGCTGCAGAGGAAAATCCATTTGGAGGTGATCCAGGAAATGTATTAGGTGATGCCACAGGAAAGTTGCTTGGAGGCCCATTTACTTGAGAACGATTTGAAATATCAAATTTCAATGTGTCTTGAATGGATTTTAAAGAATGTTGTTGCGGTAGTAATAATGGGGATGTCATTGTTGATTGAGGTCTACTCGAGAATGGTTGACCATTAATATTTGGAGCACTAGAACGAATCAAAATATCGGATTTTCTACGGTTGTTGACATTTTGACTAATGTCAGGTAAAAGACTAGATAATCCAGGAAGTTGAGTCGAATTATTAATTATAGTATTGGATGGAATATGATCTGAGATTGAATTATTTTTTTTAGGCACTTTACTATTGGGTTCATTTGACGCTGGTCTCGTAGATTTTGAAGTTTCCGAATATGAAGAATGAGATGAGGGTATAGCAGGTTGATCCTGTTGTGGTTCTTGTTTGGGTTTCAACGCAGGTTGTGAAGATTCCTTAGTCACCACAGAATCAATGGTTTCCAGTGGTACTAGAGGATTTTTCGAATTATATGACGTTTGGTGAGCAGGTTTAGTTATCTTAGCTAATTGACCATTAAGTGCCCATGAATTCAAAATGGTCGACACTTTTTGTTTCTTTTCATTTAAATTAACTTGAAAAGAGTTCTTCAAGCCACTATCAGCGGAACGAGCAACATCACCATTGTGTTTTCTATTTCTTGATTTGATAACATTAGTCTTCAAACTGATAGGTCTTGGTCTTCCATGTAATTTCAAAAATAGACCACAAGCGTTACATAACACTGAGCCATTTTCATCACGACGCCACAGAGGAGTAGTGGATGTCATACAATTTTTACAAACAGGAGGTGTCAGTTGATTATTTGAACCTGTATTTCTGAATATTAATTTCCCGTTGGGATGATTGGGGGATTCAGATGACGATGTAGATGAAGTTACAGAAGCTTGGTCACTAAGTTCATTGCTAGATTTGGCTACGCTACTATCTGTGGTATCTTTCACAACACTATTGCTACCTTTAGTCGCGGCTTGTTCATTGAGTTGTTTCATATTATATGTGCTGATGATAAGAGTTCGGGTATATTGAGCGGATATTAAGTTTTAAACGAGTCAAATGGCCAAATGAGGCTTCAAAGAACGGGAAGATAGTTTGGAGAAAAAAGGGCTAACTTATACTGCTTGTATAGCGGTCTATGTTCAATACTGACACTGGACTTTTGTTATTTTGGCAACGTTTCTATTGTTTGTTTCCCTCCAGGTTTAATTTGAAATTATCAACTTAATTGATTTGATGTTTTACTCATCGGCCGAAATAGTAACTTTCCACGATGAAAATTTTTTAATTTTTCAAACCCTGATCGACAATCATTGGACTCTATCCATAAAAGGTAATATCAAACACTTGTAAAGTGTTGTAATTATATAACATTGGTTAAAAACATATTTGTAATAGTAATTATTAAGTTTTTTATGGTACACAATTTATATATATTTTTTTATTTATATGACTAATCTAGATATCTATCGAATGGTTCACCAAGAACGTTTTCGACCACCTTGACTAATCCAGTTCTCACTTCATGTTCAACTTCTTCGTCATCATCTTCAAGTAATTCCGCAATGGTTGGCACCAATTGAGGTAATAATACTAACCAACTTTCACCGACCTTAGAGTAAATCAATTTAACTGATCTGACAGCCCATAATTTTTCTCTGGAGGAACATGTTGCCTTCATATGGTTTGATAACAATTTGTTCATCATTTGGTTATGTTCATCGGCACCGCTGTTATTAGCAGCCAAGGAACTGATTGCCTTCACTAAGTACTTACCAATAACATTTTCAATAACCTTCAATTGATCAACAAGAGATTCACAAATCAATTCAAATCTAGATGTAGATTTCCAATAATCATCTCTATCATACTTGAAAGAAGATGCTAATGAATTCAAAACAACACGATGTAGGTTAATATCAGTTATTTCCTTCTTAACAAATCTCTTCAATAAAGTGTTAGTTGGTTCTAATAAGTAAGTGAAATAAGAAGTGATAATACCCTTCAAATTTTCTTGTAATTTATTAAAGAACTTGAAGAAAGCAGTAAGTCTTTCAACTTCAGTAATCTTGGTATTCGTAACACCTTCCCCATCAAAAGCCCATTTGATTAATAGCACAAATAATGGACGGAAAACCTTGTCATTCATTTTCAAAACATATTCATTAGCAATTTGATATACAGTAGCTTCGATACGACTAATAGTATTAGTGTCAAATGGACTAATTGATCTGTATTCGAATAATGATAGTAATAACTTGAAAAATACAGGGGATTGGGAAGTGGCAGATTTCTTATCAATGGCTTCAACTGTAGCTTCCAATGAACTCAATAACAAAGACACAGCAACAGAATCTTCTGTAGAAGAAATTTTGGTAGACCATAATTTAGCTAACACCTTCATAACTTCTTTCAAGTCAATGTTCTTGATAACTAACTCGATAACTGATAATCTAATAGAACTGTCCACTTCGTTGGAAAAGAAAATCACGTCAAATACATCTGGAAGATTAGAAGTCAAAAATGCAGGAATACTTTTCAACATAGATGAAAACAACAACAAAATAGCCAATTGTAATGGTTGTTTCAATGAGGTGTCATTCTTTGTGTTCAAATCATGGAAAATTTTCATAGCAGGTCCCACAATCTTTGGATAAAATGAGATACATTTCACACCTAATACTTGAATACAGTTACTGATAACAGTAAAACTAGAAACAAGTATTTCTGTATTAGAAGATAATAGTTGTTTAGTAACCAAATTCATTATTTGAGTTAACAACGAAGAATCTAGATTTGAACCAAACTTCCCTACTAATGTTGCTAAAGTATTCAACATAACTTGAGCAACATTGGTGAATTCTAATTCCACTGGAATTCTGTCTAACAGAGTTTCGATAACCTTTACAGCAGCTGGAGTGGCATCCAAGGATTCTAGTTCGAATTTGGTGGCGATCACTAAAGCAATATGATATTTAATATCAGTATTCGTACTTTCAACAAGCAAAGGCAATGTACTGTAAATGAAATCATTGACTGGCAACATATTCAATACGTTGTTTAATAAACTGAATAAAGTATTATTAATTTCAGTCTTTTGATCAGCAGAGATAGACGCATCCTTTTCTGATTTAATCTTGAAGAAGTTCTTGGAATCGTTGATAAAAGATAAGACATTTCCCAGAACACTCCCGAAATCATTTCTAACTTGAGTAGCAAAATTTTCATCGGTGTTATCATCTAGTAATGCGGAATATACTCTTAATTTAAATGTACCATTTGAGCTATAATAATCAGAATCATCCTCTTGCATAACTTTGTTAACAAAATCGAAAGCATTTTGAATAAACGTGAATAATTCTGGTACGGTTTTGTTCAAAATACCGTTAGAAAATAGAGTGCTAGATTGCAATTGTGATTTTTGATCAGGATCGTTGTTGGCCATTAATAATTTTTCATTTAGAGCAAAATAGTCCTTAACACCAGATAATTGTTCGGTAACATTGAAAGTGGCCAATAAAGACTTAGCAAAATCAACGATACTTTTAGCTTCTCCAAGCTTGAAATTGACTAAATCGTTGGAGTATTGTTGCGCAATTAAGAAGAAGAATGGGCCGATGGAGTTTGAAGCACCTAAGGCTTTAACTAAAGTGGAAAATAATTTAACTCTTCTATGTTTTGGAACATGTTGTAGGGCTGTTGTGAAACTCATCAATAGGAATTCTACTTCATTCATTTTGCTATCTTCGGTAGTAGCATTGGCAAGTAATGCAGGTACAACATTCAAAATAGTCTTTTCGACGACTTGAGTTGTAAAGGAATCATCTTGACGAATACTATGAGCACCCATAAAGGTGAAAATTGGCATGATAGAATGCAATATAGTTTCAGAACTTAATGAGGCTAAAGCACCAACAACAAGTAATAATTTGTTTTGTAGTTGAGGTGAAGGTGAGTTTCTAATTGCTGATACCAAAATATCAGCTCTAACATTCTTTAATTCTACACAACCACTTTCTTTCAAAGATGTGATGGTGTTGAGCATACATGATGTTAAAGTTTCTTGAGCATATAATACTGGAAGACCACCGTCTTGATCTAAAGTTTCCAGATCTGACAACAAAGAAAATAGAGAACCCAACAAATCAGCAGTACCCTTCACGGCTAATTTATCCAAGGTTTCTAAGATAATGGTGATTTTTCTCAAATGAGCTTCAGCCAATAATGAGATCTCTTGTTTTTGGAAAGCAGATTTGGTAGAAGATGAACCTCTTCTTCTTCTTTTTGGAAGTTCGTTCAGGTCGTTTTCGGAGTTAATTTTATTTTGTTTTAGAATAACATTGAAAAGGTCTGCGGTCAGTGGTAACGCTTGTAATGTTGCAATAGAATCGTAACTTTGTTCAGAATTTGCAGTTGAATCGATGATGTTTTGCACAATTTGAAGTTGTTGACTTAGTTTTAATGAACCAAAAAATACCATTAATCTGTTAGAAATCAATGTAGATAATTGTTCATATTTAGAGTTCAAACTGTTCAAAACGAAATCAATCATAAATTGGTTCTTCTCTTTAACTGAAATTAAATCAGTCAAAGATTTTTCGAATTGGAAGAAATCTGTCTTGTTCAATTTACATTTTAGCTCCCAAACGTCTCTGTTACTTAGGTAGTTGGAGATAAAATCTTCGAATACTTGAGAATAAGCACTTGAAGACACCGAGGCATTGGATAAGGTATTCAAAAGAACAGTTTTGGCATATGGTAATGGAATATATAAAGCTTGGTTTGCCCAGAATAATAAGTATACCTTATCATTCTTCTTAGGAATCATCAAGGATGATATATCATAATTTTCTACAATATATTCATCTAAGAACTTCTTCAACCATTGTTCACCATCCTTTGGACCCAATAAAGGTAGAGCAACATCTTCACCGTAAATTTTCTTAGATAATAGATTATGCTTTGTAAATGGTCTTTTGGAAATTTGTGTTAAGACCTTCAAAGCACCAATTCTAACATTCTTTGAAACATCATTCAAGGCAATGACTAAACATGGAACCAAAGTAAAAAGATTGGATTCCTTATCAATGTTATGAAGATATTTGGAAATATTAGTCAGGGCGATCAATCTTAATGCAATTGGAGCAGCTGGGGAAATAATAATTCTTAATAAGAATGTGATTCTTGCTTCAAGAGTAGTAAAGAAGGCCCCCAAAAATTGACCTGATGGATATTTCTTACCAACAGCTTCAATGAACAAGGATAATAATTTTGCAAATATTTCGTCAGTTTCAGCTAACAAAGAGTTGTTTTTGGTATAAATATTTTCGGCATTCTTGTCCAAGAATGTTTTAAAAGAAGGAATTTCGTTCTTACTACCAACAATTTTATCGGCTTCCAAGTCTTTGATAATATCAATAGATTCATTGTGAGTAGAAAACAAAGATGTGGTTAATCTAATTTCGAAAATTTCAGGGCTAACAGCTAAAGTCTTCAAACAGCTTAGTACCAAATTTTCATTAATAGAAATGAAATATTCGAATAATTCAATTAATTGCGATTTGTCTTCCAAAATTTCAGATAAATGAATTAAGTCTGTGATAATCGTTCTAACCTCAAATTTTTCTAGTTGTGTCTTCTTCAATACTTGAACAATGGAGGATAATTTGGAATGATCATATCTAGCAATAGCTCTAACATAGGTTGTAATAAATTTATCACAGATTGGAATATCATTGTTCCCTAAGAAATCAGTCAAATATTCAAGAGAAAATTTATTATCAAATACTTTGTAAAGTTTAACTGGTAATTGTTCAATGTTACCTTCACCCTTTAAAGTTTGGAAAAGCTTACAAATAGCAACTAAAGCAGACTTTTTGGTCTTGTCATCTTCTAAATTCGATAAGATTGTCTCAGTGGCAGCCAAAATAATAACCTTCTTCAATGGAAGAGCAGTTGCAAAAACGACCAAAATGGTATGGGCAGCAATTTGACAATCAATAGAGTCAGAACCTAATAGTTTTGCTGAGGTTTCCAATAGAAGTGGTACCAGTTGGTTAAGTTTATCTTCATTATTGGAGTTGAATGCAATGACATTAATAAAACAACATGTTGTAAATAATAATTGGTTGGTATATGTAGTCTTTTGTTTAATACATGTACTGATGTAATTGACATATAACTTTAGAAAACCCATATCATTGAAAAGTTTGATCATGGTCAAATTTGTTGGGGATTTCTCATTTCTAACAAATCCGGACAATGGATTGAATAAAGGAGTAAGTTTCACGATATTTAGAATTCTGCTAAACACAGGAGTTTGATAATAATTCAAAGTGGAAAGTAACAACATTTCAGTATTTAAAATATGGATTTGGAAACGACGAACCAACCATTCAGTAGCATGTAAAGTTGGAGTCAAATGCCATTTGGATGACGCCAACAATAAATAACCATTAATGGCATTATCTAAATCTTTTATCTCCTCTTTTGTCTGGACATTTCTGTCAATAGAAACAGAAGCTTCTGAGAATAAAGATTTAGAGAATATTTGAAATTTTGGTTCAATCTCAATTAACTCTTCTAAAGCTTTTATGGCATTATCCAAAATGAAATCATAATCTTGAGTAGCTGCAGTTTTTGGATTATAGATTAAAGATGCAGAATGTAGCTTCTGTCTTCTTTTTCTATCTAAAGCAACAGTGGAGTTGTTAGCAGCAATTTGTGCTAATTGATCACTTAACGAAGACATTGGATAGTGTCTAGTATACTCTGGATAAGCTGACTGGTTTAGCTTTCAAGAAAACACACAGCTTAAGATAAAATGTAAGAAGCTCATCGCTGTTTTGTATTTTTCAATCTTGAAAATTTTTTTTTCTTTCCTGTTTCGGTCAAATTTCCTATTTTGCAGCATATACCGAAATAGGAAATATGTGAACATTTGATAGAACACAAGGATGACAGGTCTCTATTATCACTAAGATACTTCTACTATAATATTTTGACTGTAAAATATTTTTTTTATTTAGTTATTTGCTCTAAACCCATTTCTTTTTATTTTACCATTTTGATGTTGGAGATTTACCAATAGAAAACTATAATATAGTGTATATTTACATTTTAAAGAAAGTAAAGTGTAGAAAAAATTTTATTGTAATAACGTAGATTTGGTTTAGACATATTATCCAAAGAGATCATGTTTACAGGTAGATATTTTACTCCATTGTCTACACTTCAAGTACAGTTTAATTTTCTAATAATTTCACTACTTTTCCATTCAGATTATACAGTGAATATTTAAACCTGTTCACTAATTAAGAATGTAACTCTAGAGTAAATATAGTATTTGAAGCAGTCATCCATGTATTTAATGCACTAATTTATTAACAGTTCAGCGGTTAAATTTTGTATGTATCAACCCGGTTTTTCTCCGGATCATAATTTTGGTGTTTTTGTGTCTTGCAACACACGTCAAAGAGTAATTAACATAAACTTTTTTTGGAGTTATAAGTCTACATATTTTGTTTCATTTAACATATCTTTGATATTTTAGTTTATCGAAAGCATTGAATAGTGGGTCTCAATATTAAGGGAGGTAAAAGTAATTATCATCTAAAAACACGGTAGAAAAGATTATTATACTTTCCATAGTTCCTAAAGATAATCATAAACTATTTATACAATAATATGATGATTGGTAACGATTCTAAAAATACTTTCACTGAAAAGGATCATAAAACGTTTATCCCACAAGATGTTAATCATCCCCCCTCATGCATTCCCTTAAAACCACTCGATGTTCGTTTCCTCTTAATCAAAGAATTAGGAAATGGCTCATTTGGATGTGTTACTCTAGCCAAAGCATTATTTGATATCGATTCATTACCACAAAAGAAATCCTTAGAGAACACTTTACTTTATCAAAGGCATAAAATTAATCATAATAATATGGTCAAGAAACAGAATTTGGTGGCTATTAAGACTATGTTGACAAGATTACAAACATTACATGATTATAAGAGAGTTCGAGAAATAAAGTTTATTCTTAGGATGCCATCAAATAAACATTTAATTCAAATATTTGAAATCTTTATTGATGATTCAAATTATCAATTGCATATCGTTATGGAATATATGGAACAAAATCTATACCAAATGATGAGACATAGAAGACGTAGAGTGTTTTCTTATCCATCTTTAAAATCAATTCTCGCCCAAATTCTGGCTGGTATAAGACATATACACTCTCACAACTTCTTTCATAGGGATATTAAACCAGAAAATATATTAATATCACCAAGTTCGACATACTTTGATAAGAGTTGGTTAATGACCAACAGTTATCCCGATAATTATGTGGTAAAATTAGCAGATTTTGGTTTAGCAAGAGAAATATCGAATAAGAGTCCTTATACAGGTTATGTATCAACTCGTTGGTATAGATCACCAGAAATTTTATTAAGAAATGGATATTATTCCACACCTTTAGATATATGGGCATTTGGTTGTGTGGCTCTTGAAGTAACAACATTTAAACCCATATTCCCTGGATCTGATGAATTGGATCAGATTTGGAAGATTCTAGAAATATTGGGTACCCCGCATAAAATTGACGAACCCAACAAAACAATGAATGTACCAAGTGGTGGATATTGGGAAGAAGCAGAAAGATTGGCAGGAAGATTGAGACTCAGATTCCCTTACGTTGAAGGCATATCAATTGATACAATCTTAGCCAATTCACATTTAAATGATTTAACTAATGTAATCAAGAATTGTTTAAAATGGGATCCCGATAAGAGGTATACAGCAGAAGAACTGAGTACAATGGATTTCTTTAGTGGGACAGTTGTACAAGATATTGAAGAAACATCCAATAAGATTGCAACAAACACAGAACAAGCTTTGATATTTGCCGGTATCGATTCCAAAAATGGTAATTACACAAACCGTCCATTAATTTTTAACAATATGAACAATGATGAGAATGGTACAGAATTTAAAGATAAAATTAGTAAAGAACCAATGGACTTATTGGCAACTAATATTTTTAAACCTTTAGAACCTAAATTGACAGTTAATGAATTTCTTACAGAATATGAAACTTCGAACAATAAGGACGATGAGTTTTTCGGTAACGAGTACTTGAGTTCAATTAAACGAGTTAATGGCACATTGCCCTTAATGGAAGAAAATGATATTATACGAATGGATGATAACAATGAGGCCATTGAGGATGATAATGGGTCCATCGATGAAACTAACTTATCTAAAGAAATTGAAAGATCTTTAAGGTACTATCCAATTCCAAAAGAGGTGCCTAATTCAAGTTCAGATAAAATGGAAATAAAAGAATTGACACATAATATTGAAGCAATGGATAAAGACAATTCTAATTTTTTTGAACAATGTTTTGTGAATTCATCATTTTTTGCTAACACGAATGATCAATCATATCCTATTTTAAACAATGCTCCATTTGAAAGAGAAGATGAAGAAGATGAATTAATGGGCAATGAGTTTGGAGAAAATAATTTACAAGATTTAAAATATATTGAAAATGATGGTCAATTTAGTCATACGAATAATAATCACAGTGGTCAAGTGGATAGTTCAATTGATTCAATGAATGATTTTATCCCCAGAATATTTTTACCCAAGAGTCGACAACCTCACAATTCTACTACAAAAATAGATAACGTTGCTATTAATGATAACACCAATAATAATGGCAATAATACTAAGTTTAATTATTCCATTATTAATAATGACACTGATGCCAGTCACTATTTTAGCAATATTACTTTTTAAGAGATATCATTTTCTTTTTTTAAAATTTGTAGCTAAAACTATATAATTAAGAGCTTTTCTATATCTTAAATATTTTTTTTCGTATTTTTTTTAAAATTTTGTTCTTACAATTAGATATCCAGGGACAAGACTATAAATTTTGTTACAGTTGAGAATATTTATTAATCATACCACATTAACATCTAAACCCCAACAATACGAACATATCTTAACTTTTATCAACCCTCACTTGGTTCTCAACAGCTGACGTTCAAAATGCTACAAAGTTTTGATTGAAAGTATCCTTGTTTTGATATTACATCACATCTCGTTTAAGGAAAAAACAACTTTATTGAGACGAAGGCAATATACCAGACAATGAAAAAGAAGAACGAAAAAAGTAAAAACTAAGAACGATACGCATAACAAATCTTACAACAAAGAAACAACTGCAGTGGCCAGGCAAACACTGTTTTCTACGTAGTATTCTGGGTCATTCTCTAGGGCCATTTTTGCCCCACAGAAAAACTCGTAGAACCCGAGGATTTCTCGTACTACGAGAAAAACTTGCAGAGGACACGATATCGCTTTTTCCTCTCAGTGAAAACAACATGAGCAAAATCCGAAATGCGATTTGCGAGTAAAACCGAACTTGATTCTATGAAACCTGTTGAATTTAGACTTCCAGATACGATATACGAACTGTGTGTTTGTTGTCGTTTTTGCTTGTCTTTTATTTAGTGTAAATAATCGTACAATAATTCTGTCATTATGATAGTCAGCCGTTTATGTAATATATATATATGTCGTATCCTCAAACCCAAACCAGTTCATTTCTGCCTCATTGGACTAAAACAAAATTCAGTGACCACTATAATTGTAATAGTCTCACTTATTGTTATATTCAGCGCAGCCTCTCGTACCTAGTGATCGCATCGGCTTATACACGTGAAAAAGTGAGCTTTAACCTGGCTTAAAAGAGTATACAATAAACGAAATTAACGAGTGTTAATACATAATTCCATTAATTCCATCTGGTATAATTACGACCCCCCTGAACTTTATAAATATACTGGAATCATCTTCTCCACACCGAATAACTCACTAGATTAAATCCACATATATCAAAAATATGACAACTTCTTCTGAGAGTAAGCAACTACGGTTGTTACAAGTGAGAGATCAAATTCAAAGGCAGTTGAGCCAGTCTACAAGGGATAAGAATTTATTCAACCCCTTAATATCACCAGGTCCAGCCTCGATTACTCTATTGGAGTTTTCACCCCCTGCTAAAAGGACTCTACACACTTCAAATTCATCATCAACGTCTACATCATCTTCACGGGAACCTACGAGCTCTACGCAGGCAGTATTCTCTGGATCATCTGTGAAAGAGAACAGCAGGAAGGGGTTAGTTGCAGCAGCTGCATTATCTATGGCTGTGACTAGACCTTTCCCACAAAGATTGGAGAAGAGTAATAAGATCCCAGATTCATATGTACTACCCAAACAAACCGATACATTAACGTGTTGTTGTGGTGTCAATGCGGTAATTAACACCGTACAGAAGAGTGAAATGGTACAATGTAACTATTGTAACAGATGGCAACATATTGCATGTTACGGTTTAAAGAATAAATTGGAAATGGTTCCCATTAAATTCTATTGTAATGTATGTCAACCAGGCTTATCTGTTAAAAATTATAAGATACAAAAGAAGGTGGTGGATAAAAAAAGGACACTTAAATCAAATAATCTTCACACACCTCAAATAAATAGTAATATTCTTTCCAATTCCCGTTCATCATCACCTCCTACTTTGACTAGACAGTGTACTAAAATAAATGATATTATTGATAATATGTCGACATCCCCACATATAATAGGCAGAAGATCAAGTTCAGTGTCCAGTTCGACTTCAAATCTAGCATCCTCATTTCCACGTTCAAATATACAAATAAATTCACTATCTTTGAAAGAGGAGAACATTAATGAATATAAGGATAAATATGTGAAAATGTTCATCGATGGACATCATGATGATGATTGGGTGAACCCATTAAATAAAGACATCTCAACAATGTTACAAGATGATATCATTGAAATTAAAGACACTGAACATGGTAAAGCAGTTTACACAAAAAAATCACTGGTGAAGGGTGAATTTATTGCTGAAGTGACAGGTACGATAGATTTCCAGAAAAATTATATTGTTAATCCGGATAATCAATATCGTATTTGGGGTACCACACAACCTAAAGTATTTTTCCATCCACATTGGCCCATTTATATTGACGCAAGAGATAATAAGGGAACACAATTAATTAGAGAATTAAGAAGAAGTTGTAAACCGAATGTCTTATTAGACACGATAAAATCTGGCTCATCAGGTAATGAAGTCAAATTTGTCATCACTGCATTGAACAATATTGAAGCAGGTCAAGAATTATTGATTAAATGGCAGTGGGATTTAAGACATCCAATTTGTCAAACTATCAAAGATCAAAGATTTATAAATACGTTAAGTGATATGGATAAATTTTGGTTAATCCATTCCATTGACACTATTTGGAAATCTTGTCCTTGTGCTTGTCAAAATAAAGATCAAGATTGTTCACTTTTGAAAGTTAAACTTTTCGCTGATGAATTCCATAAAGGATTGAAAAAGGAAAGGAAATCATCTAGATAAAGAAGAATTATTTATTCAAATATCATGTATACATTTGTAAGCTTTCAAATATATTTATTCCATAGAAAATATAACAGTTTACCCTTGTCTTCGTACCAATTTAACCTAGTTTATTATTGGATACCCGGTCAAACGGATATTTTTTTTAATTTTTTTAAAAACAGTGTAATTTGCGATGTAGATTAGTCGAAGAGTCAACTGTATATTTAAAGATCATATATAAATATCCCCAATAATACTAGTATCATTACAAATATATCATGGCCCATAGAGCTATAGTACAAGTTATTGTCACAGGTGCACAAGTTTTTGGTAAAGCATTTGCTGAAGCTTATAGACAAGCTGCTGCCCAATCAGTGAAGCAAGGTGCCACTGAAGTGAAGAGACGAGGTGGACGTTCTGCTAAAGAAGAGTATGGTGGTATAACACTAGATGAGAGTTGTAAGATTTTAAATATAGAGTCTAAGAATGTTAATGATTTGGATAAAATCAATAAAAAATTTGAATATTTATTTGATGTGAATGACAAGGCTAAAGGTGGAAGTTTTTATTTGCAAAGTAAGATCTATAGAGCTGCCGAAAGATTAAAATGGGAACTGAAACAACAAGAACTGGAAAAGAAAGAAGCAGAAGGTTCTGTGGAGAAGAATACAGAAACTGATATAAAGCCTGATCAAAACAAATCAAATGAAAAGGAAAATTCAGAGACCAAACAATAACAATAAAGCATTAGCACATTTAAGAAGGAAGACCCGACCACTGTTTATAGTTTTTTAAATAACTTTTTTCAGTATACAATAGAATACCTGTGAATATAATAATATCAAATTAATTATTAATGAAGAGTTTAGATCAAGATTTGAGATTAAGACAACTACAATAATTATTAATTAATAATATAAATGAAATGTATTATCATGAAGAAGAGCACTGTAGAATTCAAACTCTCAAGTGACATTATATCACTCTCTGAAAAACATGCAATTTACTCCTCTGTCTTTGACAAAAGAAGAACTTCCTCATAATAAAATTTATCTAAGAAACCGGAAACGAAATGATATCCGTGCCTACCTTGTTTGGGGGTAGTCAAATGCCATTCAGCTATGGGTTATATGATTGGTTTTAAAAATTCGAGTCCTAGTATTAACTAATCACAAAATGATATTGGAATGGATTCCGCCACCATTTTATAACGAGAGAACACAAATAATCAAACCGTAGGTTTCTATAAATGTATGTAATTAATATTATCTTGAGATAGTATTAACCACTACTGATGATTGGTTTTTTTAAAAAGAAAACAAGAGTTAAAATGAAATAACTTGTAACTAAATTGAACGTGGAAAAAATATTTCTTGTAATTGGAAACTTCGATGAGTTTATATACTGTCGATTTTTCAATTTCAGTGGAAAATTTTCAAGGGCCGTTGCCCGGACAGAGCGGATATAATATATGTGATAGGGTTTTAGTATATAGATGTATTGAATATTGATAGGGTTCATGAATATTAAGTTAGATGTCTGTGTACTGTGTACAAGGACTGTTTACTCAGTTACCACCAAAGATGGGGAGGAATTGACCCACAACTAGTATTGGTATCTTGAAACTGTCCCTCTTTATAGTCCAACAAACAGCACATGGTAAATACGCTTTATTCTTCAACAATAGACGACATTCACTAAATTTTATACTGAGGGGAGCAACGCTTTGGTTGTCGTCCTCAAACGCAAGATTCGAATGGAAATGTTGGAAATATGATACTATACTATCATCATCCCAAAGATCAAATATAAACGTCGTGTTGTTTAAAAGATCTGTCTTATTATGTCCAGTTAATAATATAAACTCATTACTGACAAAACAAATTTCACCAGATCGTCTCCATATGGCTGATGGGGTACAACTTGCTAATTTAATCATACCTTCAAACTCCAAGAGTGATCTTTGTAGTATTATTTCTTGCATCAATAAATCTTGTTCCACCATGGTGGAACTCAATGAAACAAATTTCGGTGCATATTCATCTCTAATTGAGATAAGTATTTCATTTAACGCTTGCAAGTTGGAATGTTCTTGAAATCGAGAGTAAAATTTAGATTGTAATTTAATATATGCATTACGATAATTATGAGGTTTGATTAGATGTTTTTGTTGGTAAAGATCGTCTGGTGTTTTAATCAACTTTCTAATGGCCATTGGTGTTAAAAGAAATTCTTTGTCACGACCTGACTGATTAGTATCTTCGTATTCATTAATATTTGTGACAGGAACCATATCTAAAGCGATATACGGTCTTGATTTAGAATGTTTGTTATCATTAGTTATATTGTTTAAATCATTGTAACTAGTATTGGATTCCAACTTCATTGGTTGAAAGTTACTATTAGGGTTACTATTAGCAACTGTGGTTAAATAATTTCCATCTATCGAAGATCTGGGATCCAAAACGTTTTGCCAATCTAAGTCATCTAAATGCAAATCCACAGGATTCAATTGAATGGGTGAAAACCTATCATTAGAACCCATTAAGATATCTTTCAATTTCAAATATTCATCATTGGCCCACGAACTATCGAAAACAACTTCTGGAGTGGTCGGAGTCTCATATGTCGTACCATTTTCTAAGCTATTACCGTTTGGAGACACTTGATAAAAATCATTACTATTTCTAGAAGTAGTGATAAAATCTCCCATAAATGTCGAGTCTGCTACTTGCTCAGGAATTGGAATGTATTGGTAAGAATTGACATTAGGTGACGATTCCATACTCTTGGATGATACTCCGTTAGAATAAGTATTGGCAATATTTGAAATCGTAGAAGGAGATTTACAATCCATGGCTATATCAGGAGTCTTTTTCATCATATCTCCCACACTGTCGTTCTTTAGCAAATATGAAGACACTGGAAGGAAGTCTTTTAAAATGTCTGCTTTTGCATCTGCTTTTACCTTAGTCCCCTTGTTTCTTTTCAAATAGTGTGAACTTCTCCTTCTTGTAATATCTTTACAAGAATCACTTATACTTCTCTTGACACAGTTCTGACAAGGTCTACCTGCATCACACTGTAAATGTTTATAATGACAAAACTCACAAGCTCGAGATATTGACTTCCGAACTTGTTTAATCTCTGGGGGTAATTTTTTAGTCATTTATTGTATGTGAATGATTTGATATAAATTAAATTCCATGATATTATTTATGATACGGGGGGATGTGTTTCGATTTCAATCAAATTGTATAACCTAAGGGAATGATTAAACAATACAATTAATTGCTTACTTTTTATATTCTCATATCATTGAAATTAATGAATTCGGGGACAAATTAGGTTATTTATACAATTTACCCTACAGAAGACTTAAAAGGAACATGAACTCATAAAGAGGTCACAGTTAACTTTATACTCTTGTGCATTAATGATAATGTCCTTCAGGTTGACATTAAGATATGTACGTGGTTATAGCCAGTTGGCCAAAGTACGAAATATTGGTATTATAGCACATATCGATGCAGGTAAGACCACAACGACGGAGAGAATGCTTTATTACTCGGGAAAGACCAAAAGAATTGGTGATGTAGATACAGGTGATACCATTACGGATTATTTACCACAAGAAAGGTCTAGAGGGATTACAATTCAGAGTGCTGCCATATCGTTCAATTGGGGTGATAAGGCAAGAATCAATTTGATTGATACTCCAGGTCATGCTGATTTTAGTTTCGAGGTTATTAGAGCTTTGAAAGTGTTAGATGGTTGTGTCACTATTATGGATGCAGTTGCAGGCGTGGAGTCACAAACAGAAAAAGTTTGGAAGATGTCTCATGGAATTCCCAAAATTTGTTTTATAAATAAGATGGATAGGGAAGGTGCAGGTTACAGTAGAACGGTAAAAGAGTTAATGACTCGTTTAAATGTTATACCAGCACTAATAAATATCCCTGTGTTTAATAATGCTAACCTTGAAACCACTTTCAATGGTGTGATCGATATTGTTAATCAAAAATTATTAGAATGGAATTCTGATAATATTGATATGATCACAGCTTCAGATATTGATCCCGAGACACATACACAATTATATGAACAATTAGAGAAAAGTAGAGAATCATTAATAGATACATTGAGTGAATTCGATGATGATTTGGTAGAACATTTCTTGAATGAAGCAGATGGTGATTATTTAAAAGTTAGTGCTGTATCATTAAACAAAGCTATAAGAAGGGCTACTGTAAATAACAAAATTTGTCCTATTTTATGCGGTGCTTCATTCAAGAATATTGGTATTCAATCGTTGCTAGATGCAATTACTAATTACCTACCATCACCAATTGAAGCAAAATTACCAGAAACGAATAACAGTGATATTCCCATGAAGTATGACCCTAAAAATGGTCTTATTGTCAACAATAACCAAAATTTGTGTGTTGCATTAGCATTCAAAGTAATTACAGACCCTATAAGAGGAATTGTAGTATTTATTAGAGTATACTCAGGAACACTACGAAGTGGGAATATGGTTTACAACACTTCATCCAAAAGTAAATTTAAAATCGGAAAATTAGCTTTGATGAATGCCAATATACCTGAAGAAACAAATATATTACATACAGGTGATATTGGGGTACTATCTGGTTCCACTATTGTCGGTAATATTACAACTGGTGATACAATAATCACACATTGTATAAAAAAAGATGGTATTAGATCATTCAAAGAAGAAAGTGAACTTTCATTTCAAATCCATCCAATCCCAATACCACTACCTGTTTTTAGTGTTGTAGTTGAACCCAAATCATTAGGGAATAAAGAATTAATGGAACAATCACTTAATCGCTTGGTAATTGAAGATCCCAGTCTTCACGTAACTAAAAATATAGAAGATGGTCAAACAATATTAAGTGGTATGGGTGAATTACATTTAGAAATTGCTGGAGACAAACTAATCAATGATATGAATGCTCAAATTGAACTCGGTAAGATTACTGTTTCTTATCGAGAGACGATAAATTCTTGCTCCAATTTAGAAGTGTATACAGACGATATTGGTTACAAATTTTCATTACAAGTAGAACCTATTGATCAACTACCTGATGGAATTTCTTTGACTAGCCCGACTTCTTTAACTAATGAGCTTTGGATTCCACTAAAAAATGACAACAATTTTGTTGTTATGGAAAAAAATCCTAAATTCAATCCCAATAGTAAATGGGATCTATTATTATCCTACCAATCCATTGTTGCGGCAATATCTTCAAGTTCTTTAGCAGTTTTACAAAGAGGTGGAAAAATCGCGAATTATCCTTTATATTCATGTGCTGTCAGAATTAAAGGAGATTGGGGGGTACCAATCGATGTTGAAAAACCAACCAAAATATTGATGATTATAAGAAATTTGATTAGTAAATGTTTGGATAATATGAATAGAAATAATTTTTCTTTACTAGAACCCGTAATGGATATAGATATAACAGTCACGGCAAAGTATTTGGGTAAAGTATCCCAAGATCTAACATCAGTAAGAAACGCTGACATAATTTCTATCGACGATCCTAATACTGTCGATTTTGAAATAAATGATTGCAGCATCCTACCTTCTAATACCTACCTACCACCAGACAGTACAATGGTGATGGCAAGACTAGATAACCAAACTTCAAATCTCAAATATATTAAAGCTAATGCACCATTAAAAAATATGATAGCATATAATAACAGGTTAAGAAGTTTGACCCAAGGACAAGGTGAATTCCATATGGAATATCATGGTATGAGAAAAGTAAACAAAAATCAAGAAGAAGAAATCCTTATCAACGCATAGCACGAATTAGGTCGAACTTTATATTTTAAATATAAATCACATGTAAATAATATATTCTTTTCACATTTAATTATACGGCACTGTATATTAATATATCACATTCATTGTTTATTTTTGTATAGATACGTCTCTTTGTCGCTTGTAACAAAAACAGATATAAAAAAATTGACATTAAACATTCTTTAAATTTATCGATCTTAAAGATAGTTACAGTATAAGAAAACAAAAGTGCCACAAAACTGAAGCAAAATCAATGAATTTTCTTTGGGGTTCGAAATCCAAACTAGCAGAGTCTAATGCTTCAATAACCGGTCAAAAGAGCACCCCAGAATTAATTGTCAATGAAGACTCACCTAAACTGTCTTCCAGTGTGCCTCCATCATTAAAGGAATTCCCACGTATCATTGAACATAGATTCGGAGAGAGTTTAGGTTATAGGACTCAATTGATTAGTACGTTGTCCAAATCAGGGAAACTGGGTCTTGGTCCACCAGATTTGGTTCATATTACTTTATTTGATAAATTTCACCAAGAAGAAATTGGTGAATATTTCTATATAACAGGTGTTGATACATCAAATGAGTCAATGCCCATTGCATTATTGAAGATGTTAAAATTGAGTCAGAAAATATCATTAAATTCCAATCAAGGTAATGTTTCCACATATTGTGCCATCAATATTTTTAGTCATGTTGATGTTAGAATACGATACGAATCAGATTTGGACTCTTACCAGATTCAAGCAGTGAGTTGTATCGATGGAGTGACACAAGTTAATATAACAAATGAATTATGGGAAGAGACGTTTGTTAGTGGATGTATACGAAGTTTAGTCATTAGCGATGATCCCGAGAGAAAACTTCCAGGTCTTGTAGAATATCCTCTAGGTATAGAAAATGGGAATATAGCAGTTTGCAAAAGAGTTATTACCATGTTTTGCAAATTTCTACCGAGGTCATTGGAAGTTGGATGGGACACAACAAGAAATTTACATCCAACTATCTTACATAATTATCTCACCCAAAGTTTATTGACATTCTTGTCGTTAGCACCAAAATTGATAGATTTTGCTATTGAAACATTGAATGAGTTATTACAAAATGATATTGACAATGAATTATATTATGAAATTGCCCTGATTGCAATTTTGGATAAACATGGTGAAAGAGATACGGAATTAATCACACATCTCAACAAAACTGTAACCCCATTGTTCCCATTGTTAGAATCACTAAAACCTAAAGATGTTAATTCTTTCCAACTATTAAATTGTATTTCAGATCTTTTAAATTTACAAGTGAAATTTTTATTAGACAGGGGTGATTATCAGCTTGCATCGATTGTAGCCATTAAGTCCACTGAAATTGCTCTTGATTGTTGTGAATCCTGGTATTATTTGGCTAAATGTTACATATATCTAGAACAATATGATAAAGCGTTGTTGGCTATCAATTCTATGCCCAATTCACCACCTACTGATAAAAACAAGAGGATGTACTACAGTGAAAGTGTTCTTTACAATTATTATAAGAGACCCCTTGGGGACTTATTGCATCATTCTAATCTTAACTCTTATGAATTTAATGCTCTTAGTAGTTTAATGAAAAATAAGAAAGATGATAATTTGAAGGCAATAATTTTTGGTAGAATTATTATGCCTAATAATTCGCATAGAGGTTATATTAAACATATTTGGGATGATGTATGTTTAAAACTGGGACCAATTTATGGACCTCAATCCTGTAATTTAACCAACTTTGTATCACCTAAGGAGGTACAATCCATTACTAATTTAAACCTTCTTCGCAGGAACAGTATGGCTAAGCAGTATAATTGGTCACAAAGAAAAGTTTATAATTTGATACTTTTGTTAACTGAGGCAATAGGGTGGAATAATCTTTTAAAATTAAGATCCGAACTATTTGTGATGGAAAAGGAATATAAGAGTGATCTTGAATTGAATAATTCTCCACCACCAGTGGAAATCAAAAGGAAAAGATTATGTGATCGTTGGTTGGATCAATTATTTATGGATGTCTACGCAGATCTGACAATATGCCAAAACTCTCTAGATAGTCAAGATGCCAAAATAAGTGGGTTAGAATGGGAATTACTTGGATTGACAATGCTTAGAACATGGAATTGGCAAGATGCAATTGCCTGTTTGATGACAAGTATACAGGCCAGATTTGACCCTGTGAGTAGCAGACGGTTATTAGATCTTTATTTGACTAAAGATGTTCGTGATCAATTGATTTCCATGGATCTGGATCTAGTCTTGGAACTTGTGGTACAAAATATTTCATATCAAAGCAGATTTTACAACAGTTTCCAAATACAAAATATACGCGTCTTATTTAATGTCGTGAACACATTAGGGTTAGAGGCTACGCAAAAACGGATACAAACACTACCATTTGTTGAACAGGGAATCCTTGAGTTGACCGACAGCATGTTGAACTGGATAGCACAAATGATTGATCTTTAATATAATAAGAATATGTAGTTACTATATACTACTAATATTAGTAATATTTACCCATTTACCGGGTAATGAAAACTGAAATTTTTCTTCGGTGAAGATGACCGATATTTTAATAAATTGCTTGGTAAAAAGTTCATTGAGAGGCATCGAATAATCTTGTTGTTTTAATAAAGCTAATCGACGTTTGATTCCATTGGAAACTTACACAGAAGACAATTTGGGTAAACATACATAGTTGTACCTTTTATTGACGAGAAAAATAGATTACATTCCTAATTATTTTTACTGCAAAAAATACTTACCATTTCCTTAACCTTTTATTAGAAGATACCCCCCGAAGCTAACAAACTTACGAAGATTGAAGTTTTACCATGTCTGGATCTTTTTGGAAATTTGGACAAACATATTCTACTGAATCTTCTCTTATTAAAGTATTGAACAAAGCATTTATTAAGGTTGATGAAGAAAATAATAATGACTTAGTGGAATCATTGAAAGAAAATGACAATACCAAACATATAGATGATAATGACGAGGACGACCAAAATGATGAAAAGGATACAAGTATATCGGTGGATCAATTACCGGATAATGAAGATGACTACAAAAATTACAAACCAAATTTGGGTATTTTGAATGAATTGTTGGATGACGAAGAATTGTTCACTGAATTGATGTGTTCAAATTTTAAATTGTTAATATACCTGAAATATCCTGTGGTGTTATCGAAATTGATAGATTACATCAATTTTACTAACGATGAGAATAGTATCAACGAAGAAACAATTATAATCATGAAAGATGACGACGATGAAGAAATACCAATATTATTGGATGACTCAATGAATGTGGAAAAAAATGAAGATGATGATCAAGATAATGATGTTGATAATGATGATAAAGAAGGTTCTGAGTCCAGTCTAACAATGGTGTCCGAAAATGAAGAAGAAACTGCTCTTAGAAGAGCTCATTTAGCAGCAGAGATTTTGTCTGCTGATGTGTGGCCAATATCATCTGCTATAATGGAAAATCAGTATCTTTTGGATAAACTATGGTCTGTGACTAATATTGTTGAGACTTTATCAACTGAAACTTCTACTTACTTTTTGAAGATCAACGAACGTCTGTTAGACATGAATTTAACTGGCATGGTAGATTTTATACTTTTACAAGAGGATATTGTAGATAGATTCTTAGTGCATGTGGATGACCCACCTTTGATGGATTTTTTATTGAAAGTAATTTCAACTGACAAATCAGATGCAAGGAATGGTATTATTAAACAATTGAAATCACAAGGACTTATACCGAAACTTATAGAACGTTTATCTCCAGAATATGGTAATAATATCCAATCTGCTGCATCAGATTTCTTAAAGGCGCTTCTTGTTATTAGTGGGAATTGTGCAGATGAGATAACTTCGTGTGTAGGACCTAATGAATTGACCAGGGAGTTGACTTCTCCTGAAATAATGGAAAGATTGATTAAAATAATGTTAAATGGTGGTACATCGTTGAGCAATGGGGTTGGTATTATCATTGAATTGATTAGAAAAAACAATTCAGATTATGATTTTGTTCAAGTCATGTTTACTACTTTAGAGTCGCACCCACCTGATGATAGAGACCCAATATATCTGGGCCACATGTTGAAATTATTTGCCAAACATATGCCTGATTTTAATAACATTCTGATAGGTAGTACCACACCTATTTTAGATACATCATTTGGTAGAATTGAACCATTGGGATTCGAAAGATTTAAAATTTGTGAATTAATAGCGGAGTTGTTACATTGTTCAAATCTTGGACTTTTGAATGAATCTCGAGGAGAAGCCATTATAAAAGAACGAGATATCGCTAGGGCCAAATTAAATGAAGATAATGAACCAGAGAAAGATGTAGAAAATATAGATTTGGATATGGATGGTAAAGAAGTTATTGAAAGATTAGATTCTTTACATATAGAAAACGGTGTTGATGGATTAAACAAACCAATAGATAATCATGAGGATATTAATGAAGGGGAAGTAGAAGAATTAGGAGAAATTATATCTGACTCAGAAGAAACCTATGCCACGCTACGGAAAACTCCTACTGTGGGTGATATGTTAAAAATTTCTTTGTTCGATACACAGATTATTAGCACTATCTTAGAGATGTTTTTTCATTTTTCATGGAATAATTTTCTACATAATGTTGTCTTTGACATTATTCAACAAGTTTTTAATGGTCCACTAAAGACTGGTTATAACAGATTTCTTCTACGAGATTTACTGATTAATGCTGAAATAACAAAATTAGTCATGGAAGGTGATAAAGATAATTCTACAGAAGAAGTTGATGACGGTTTACGTTTAGGATACATGGGTCATCTTACTTTGATTGCAGAAGAAATTGTCAAGTTCGGTGCATATATTGATGAAATGAAGATAACATTTACTACTCCTGCCATACAACAGTGTTTGAACGATACAATTTGGAAAGAATACACCGAGACTATTTTAGCTGAAAGAAGAGAAAAGTATGAGACAGTATTAGGTGATAATCTTGATGAGGAAGAAGTACTTGATGGTGAATATAGTGAAAATGAAGATGTAGATTATGAGACAGAACATTTAATCTCCACTAATTCACTTGATGAAGAAAGACAAATTTTAACTAGTGATCCTTATGACGAAGACGATAGCCATATTACAGAAGAAGATGAGGATCATTATGATGATCCAAGTTCACTTCCAAATGTATTGGTGAGTCCGGATGATGAAGATGAAGAATATGGCGAATACTCTGATAGAGCTAATGAAAAATATTATGAGTATATTAATGGTGGTACTGCACAGATAACCACATTGTATAGTTCCACGATTCTGTATCACGGCGAATCTGCCATTGACAACGATGATGCTGACCACGATGTAGACGACGATGCTGATCATTCAGAGGATAATAGATTTAGTAAATATATGTCTAATGAACTTGGTAGAACGTTCAGTGGGACAACTAAATTGAACACTGTCAGAACAGTTGAGCCTTTTTCTTCCTTTAGTTCAGATGAAGATGATGAAGAAGATGATGATTTAAATCATGAAGACCTTGATGATCATAATGATGATGAGCACAAAAACACTGATTGTAAGAATGAGTTGAATAAAAACAATCACAATTCATGGAATACCCCTACGACTACTTTTGACTATCAAGAACACACATCACCACCGTTACCTGGTTTACACGATGACGATATATTTCAACATCAGTTTGAATTAGACACCATTGTGGATCATAATAATGACGATGACGATGATAACTATATGGATCCTAACGATGATGGACAATCGTATGCTAAAGTAAACAATCCCTTATATGGTGATATGGTTAGTATTACTTCATTCCATTCAAAAGAAATGTATTTCTCTCAATTGTTGTCATTGGAACCTCAAGGTCCCTTGAGTGACAAAGACGTTGATGATAATAGTTCATTTGAAGAAACCACTAATACCTTCCCATTATATCGTTCTCAAAGCAAAGACGCACAAACTTTATAACCCCCTAAGCATCAAAACACAAAACATGATCTTATTATCATGATCATGTAACAGTATATATATGTATATATGTATTTATAAATATAATAAGCATTGTAATAGTTAATAAAAATACTAATAAACCATCATTTTCGCGTATTAAATAAAACGTTGAATTTCATTTTTTGAATATATAAAAGAAACATCAATACGAAGTGATAAAAGTCCACAAAATTTCACTGGAATCAAACAATGTCTAAGCAATCTACTGTTATATTGTCTCCCTTGGCCTTGTATAACCTGTTTTCTGCTTTTGGTTGGGGTTTGGTGTTCTACAATGTCGTCAGTTTGTACCCTAAGATTGGTCAACCAAATTTCTTTCTAGAGACCAAAGATATGGTCACTATAGTTCAATGTGGTGCCGTTATTGAAATTTTAAATTCTTTATTGGGTATTGTACGTTCACCTCTGTTAACCACTGTGGCACAAGTGTTTTCCAGATTGTTGTTGGTGATTGGTATTTTCCAATTGTTGCCTGAAACACCAATTTCCCATACATTTGTGTACGTGACTTTGCTGACTGCTTGGTCTCTTACTGAAATTGTGCGTTACTTGTTCTACTTCTTCACATTATCTTCTCCAACTGGTGCCCCAAAAATTTTACTATTATTAAGATATAATTTATTTTGGGTTCTTTACCCTACCGGTGTAGCTAGTGAATTAGCCATCATCTACTCTTCATTGCCAGAAGCTGCTGCTAAGTACTCTCCATTATACAAATATGGACTAATCTTTGCCATGTTGACATACATTCCAGGTTTACCCATGTTGTTCTTACATATGGTAACTCAAAGAAAGAAAGTGATGAGAACATTAAGAGAAGGTGACAACAAGCCATCGAAGAAGAAACAATAGACGATTGTTCATATAGTGATATATTGTTATTAATATTATTATTTAATAATAGCTGACCTTAATTAGTGCCATCGGTTTTTACCCGGAGAATTGTTTAATTTTACATAGTAATATATTTTAAAGTTTTAAAGATTATATTTTGTATGAGAGGAAAGGGATCAGTACAACCTCGAAGAAGACAATATCAATCACACTGAATGTTTAGTAGAGGAATTTGTAGAGTTACTAGTGGGAACATACCGAGTGTGTTTAACTTTGCCACTACTGGGTTTAATAGTTCACGATTACTGATCAGTTCTGTGGGGTTAGGGAGATGGAATAGTAAATCTCTTACTACAGTTACAACAACGACTGAATCAAAACCAATAGTGGACACTTCCCCTTTAAAGTTGTCGAATGAATTGTATGCGATCTTTAGGATACATAATAGACCGTATGTGGTTACAGAGGGGGATAAAGTTATACTACCATTTAAGATGAAGCAAGCGGAAGTTGGGGACACATTAAACTTAACTGATGTGATAACATTGGGCTCACGTAATTATAAATTTGTGGATTACCCGATTGACAAGAAACTGTATACTTTGAAAGCAGTGGTACTCGAAAAGACGAAACGTAAATTTGAAATACGTGAAGTAACTAAGCGGAGAAACAGAAGAGTTCGTCACGCTACAAGTAAAGGTGACTTAACTGTAATAAGAATAAATGAATTAACTGTCCATTGATTTGGATGAAGTGTCTCTCTACATATATTCAAAGTGTCTCTCTATATAAATTGTTTAAACTTGTACATAAAAACAATAACAATTGAAAAAAAAAGATAATTCAATATATTTATTTTTAGCATATGAGTATAACAAAACAATTAAGTTTAGTATAAAAGACTATCACCGTATATATATAGGTTAAAACGTTCGAAGCAACGGTGACGAATTTACACAGTAAAGTTTAACGATGCCGTTTCTGAGGAAAATTGCTGGAGGACATCATTCACATTCACGATCAGGTTCTACGTCATCTATCAAATTGAACGCTCCACCGATGTCCCCACAGCTGACTAATGGAAAGCATTCTCAATCAACCCCTAAATTGAATAAAGAACTCAGTAATAACACATCGAGGAAGAAACTGACAGGGGATCATACTAGAAATTCCACATTTTCAACGAAATCTGCTGTATACCACATCGACCCTGATCCAGATATGATACCGAGTCCTACGGCACTGGGGAAAAGACATTCTAAAGCTCCTTCTACAGTATCTGATGGATTAACTGTATACACTTTTGAAGATCCTCAATCGACTAATCCATTTACACCCACGACGGAAGGTAGTGGTGGAGAATTTAGTATGATTTCTCAAAATAGTGAATCCAGGAAATCATCCGGTGCAAACAGTGTTAATAGCTTATCATTTGATAAATTGATTTTATCATGGGACCCTACAGACCCAGAAGAATGGACTATACAAAGAGTACTGGCATGGCTTAAATTTCATGAATTTCCTGATTCTTGGATTAATACATTTAAGAAATACCATTTACAAGGTAATAACTTTATTAGATTATTAGCATATGAAAATTTCCAAGTGTACGAAAAAATATTACCTCAATCTAAATTGGGTTCATACAGTAAGTTTCAAGATTTATTGAAGAAAACCATGTCTAAAAATGTCAGTAATTATCGTCAAATGAGTGTTCATGACAAAAATGTAAAGACTAGTTCTAGAAGTTCAAGCGACTCATTGAAGAAAAATAAGAACAAAAAAATGGAAGATTATCATCCTCCTCATAATCATAATCAGCGTAGTAATGAAAGTTCAAGATCAGCATCTGATTCAGCATTAACCCCCACAAAATCAAGTTCGTCCAAAATTGATGATAAATCTAAATCATTACCTATTAGATCACATCAAAAGACCAAAAGTGCAAGTTCTTTGTACAGAAGAAGTTTCATATCATTGAGAGGTTCTGCTTCTAACCCTACAAATAATGGTAGTCATAGTCCAACTCCTAAAAATATCAAATTAAACATACCAACTAGACCATTATCCAGTGTGGAAACCAATCAAAGTCATGGCAGTGTTACTCCAAACAAAACGACAACAGGGTCTCCCTTATCACCTTCATATCCAGGAATATTTAGAAGGCATCATAAAAGTAGTTCATCAGAATCATCTTTATTAAATGTAATATTCGGTGGGTCTACTCATACTACACCATCCACTGCTGTGAATAATTCACTTAGTGCCACCACACCAAATCATTCGTATGGCTTCCATACTGATGAATCAAATAAATTACCATTAAACCAAGCTCAACAACTATCACAAAACCATACTTCTCATAATGTTAATAACATTAGTAACAGCAATAATACAATTAGACATAGTACTCATTCTAAAAGTAAAAGTATCTCTAATGATAGTATCCCTTCTACGAAACGTATGTCCAATAGCTCCATTAGTAATAGTAATAACCATGAACTGCCAAATAATTTGTTAAGACCATCAAAGACTGAAGAAAAGGAAACTTTGTGGGATAAATTGAAGAGAAGAAGTCAAATTGGAAGCAGTTATTCAAATTCAACCCCCACAACTGCTGTGGGTTCTAATTCCAATTCTAGTTTAATAACATTAACACCGAATAATTCTTCTAACAATGCTCTAAACGATACACCCAAGATTACACCAACAACTAAGAAACCCACTGATGCTGGTAAAATCCAAGCTATGCAAACATCTACAAAGACACCATTGCGACCTAAGAGTGCGTCCAAGATGTTTGAAAGCTATTATCCTATAAGTTTACAAACCTCTAAGGATTCTTCGCAAGATCTTTACATTTTAATTACTAAAGATAGTAAATCATATATTCCCTTGAACTTGAATGGTATTACTGACACAGAACAATTAAAGGCTAAAATTTTAAGTAAATTGGGGATATCGAGTAATAGTCTAAGCGTTCATATGACTGATTTTAAAAATAATTTGGGTTCACCAATTCCTGATAATATACTAGAACTATTGTTGACCAATGATTTCACTGATACTACTCAAAAGTTTTATATCAAAGATAATTCTAAACCTCAAACGAGGCCCAGAACAGCTACATTGCAAAGTGAACCCCATCATTCTTTACGCTCCGTTAAAAGTAAAAACTCTGTAATGTCAGTGGCTAGTAGTGTTGTAACGGATGATGTTTCTATTGTTACATCCTCGTCTGAAGTTAATTCGTTTGATGAACACACATCGGGCAATGACAGACGTTACCCACAAACACCAAGTATATATTATGATGGGGCCAATATTGTTGCTGTTAATCCGAATGAAGAGCTAAATTATTGGAATGTAAAGGATCATATGCAAAAAGAAGAACCGGCAATTCCTCAACCTACTTTTAACATGAATATTCCTGAAAGTGCAAGGAAAAATAAGATTATTAATCATATTCCTGCAGGAGACGATACAAAAGGATCTTTTCAAGTATTTAGGAAAGATGAAGGTAAGGAAATTGATTTCAATAAACGTAGAGAGTCGCCATATGTCAATCTTGAATTGGCTCCAAAAAGAGAGGCCCCCAAACCACCCGCCAATGTCTCGCCTCAGAGAACTTTAACACATTTTAAATCAGCTCCACATTTGAGAAGAACACACACCAAAATTTATAGAAACTCTCTCAAACAACCACCTAGATTAAACAAATCCCCAACAACTCCTGTTGAAACTACCAACCAAACGTCTGATAGAATTGTGACTTCATACACACCAGGGTCTACTCATGTATTGGTTCCTCAACCATACAAGGGTGCAACAGAGACTATAAGAAAAAAGAAATCTGATGATGACATTATATTGAATCCAGTATCGAACTTCATTATGAAACAACGTGTTGCCAGATCAGGTTCGACAGCATCTACATCCAGTTCCATTTTCAAGTCTTCTTCGCTTTTGAAAAGAGGTGCATCTAGAAGAATTGTATCATCTACTTCTGCAGCTGATATATTTGAAGAAAACAACATCACCTTCGCTAACGCCCCTACTTTATCGGATAATGAGGAAGACGGTGACAGTAGTTCTTCAGATGACATTATTTGGTCAAACACGGCTACCTCATCAAATAAGACTAAAATTAAGAGCGCAACTAATGACTCTGATGAAGAAGAAGATAGAATATTAATGAATGATAATAAAAGAAATAGTGACGATATTAACCGTAAAATGACATTAAGACCCTCTCCAGAAGAAGTTTACGAGAACTTGGAAAAATTCTTTCCTCGTGCTAATCTAGACAAACCAGTCGTTGAAGGGATTATGACACCAACATCTCCTAAATCTCTTTCTAAGATAATACCTGAATCATTAACAAAGCCAACAAATGATGACATATTCGTTCCTAGTGTCCCAGTAAATACTTATAAAGCTCCAAAAAGAACTAAAACTATTAGAACCATTGCACATGAAGCTAGTGAGGCAAGAAAGGGCACTATGAAGTTGAAGAGACAAAACACGAAGATGTGGGGTACAAGAATGGTCGAAGTGACTGAAAAGCAATTAGTATCTATAAATAAATCAAAGAACTCTAGAGGACAATATAAAGAATTTGCATGGATGAAAGGTGAGATGATCGGTAAAGGTTCATTTGGAGCTGTGTTTTTATGTCTAAATCTTACCACTGGTGAAATGATGGCTGTAAAGCAAGTTGAAGTTCCCAAATATAGCTCACAAGATCAAAATATTCTGGACACTGTTGAAGCTTTAAGATCCGAGGTTTCAACCTTGAAAGATCTTGATCATCTGAATATCGTTCAATATCTGGGTTTCGAAAATAAGGATAATATCTACAGTTTATTCTTAGAGTATGTTGCTGGGGGATCTGTAGGATCTTTAATTAGGTTATACGGTCGGTTTGATGAAACACTTATCAGGCACTTGACAATACAAGTGTTAGATGGTTTAGCATACCTTCATTCTCGTGGTATTTTACATAGAGATATGAAAGCAGACAATTTATTACTAGATCAAGATGGTGTTTGTAAGATCAGTGATTTTGGGATTTCCAGAAAATCGAAAGATATCTATTCTAATTCAGAAATGACAATGAGAGGTACTGTATTTTGGATGGCTCCTGAAATGGTTGACACGAAGCAAGGTTACAGTGCTAAAGTGGATATTTGGTCCTTAGGTTGTGTAGTATTAGAAATGTTTGCTGGTAAGAGACCGTGGTCCAATCTAGAGGTTGTTGCGGCAATGTTCAAGATCGGAAAGTCTAAATCAGCACCTCCAATTCCTGATGATACCATTGCTTTAATTTCTCAAGATGGTAGGAAATTCCTTGATGCATGTTTTGAAATCGACCCCGAATTACGGCCAACGGCGGATAAACTTTTATCACATCCTTTCAGTTATGTGGACAGTTCGTTTGATTTTAAGACCACCAAATTAGCGAAATTCATCAAATCAAATGATAAGTTGAATTCATCAAAGTTGAGAGTTACCTCTCAAGAAAGTAACAGGATAGTCAGTTAAATTTGAATATATAATATATGTATATATATATATGCGACGAAAAATAGACAATAATAATATTATTAATGGAAGAAATAGTCATCATGTCGATGTTTTAAATTTCACACCATACTTTTAATGTGTTTTTTATTCGTTAGAATGATGTACGATAAGAATATTGAATCTTTGATTTGAACCTTGTAAGACCACTGATTTGATCTCGTCAGAAAATGGTTGGGTAGGATTGAAATATATTTCAGGTATAATAAATGTGGTTTCCTCTAAGTTATCTAGTGCTTCCTCAGAAATACCATTTGTTAGAACTGCATTTATGAACGATAATTGTGATACATCATTATCATTCTTGTTTTCTACATTAGTTAAATGTATATCAATACTTGACTCGTCAAACCAACTCTGTTCCGAAAATATTTCGTAAAGATTTTCCTTAAAATGACGGTTCTTCTCATCAATAAAAATTGACGTACTTATATTATCCCCATTCTTTTGAGTATGGTAGTTCATTAGAAGCAATAGATATATGGATAAAAAGTCAGAAGAACTTAAGTTTGGATTTGGAAGCAACAGAATAAATCTCTTCTTTTTCATTATATCAACATTGAGTCTACTACTGTTATTGGATATTAATAAAGCGAAGTTTTTCTTCATTGATGACAACTGAGAAAAAAAAGTAGAGGGTAGTTCGTTGGCACCAAGTAAGTGAGAATATATATGTTCAAATGATTTGTACTTATCATTTGCAAATGCAGAAGATCCGGTAAGTTCATAAGCTGCACCTTTTAAAGGTAATAATAACAAATCAGATGAATTTGATTCAATTGAACTAATATTTACAGCTTTTTCTCTAATTGTGGAGAAGATGACCTCACTACAAAATGGGACTTTTCCCAAATGAGAAAAAATACTAAATATTTGAAGAATGGAATCTGAATTGGCTGTAAAATGAGGGTCATCATCATAAATAGTTGAAGATTGAATTAAATCTGTAGTTCTTTCAGTTAACAACCTTAAATGAATGGCCTTTAATGGGATACAAAATTCCATTCCACTTGGATTTTCTTCAATTGAAGTCAGAACAGTATCAATGTCATCAGCTTGATGAGACCATGGTCTGGTTAACTTCTTCAATTTGGAATTTGTCTTCAGAGTAGAAAAACTCGATTTTCTACTTACGCGATCCATTGTTTTTACTTTTTTATTCTGATGTCCCAGATTCAGATAGTTTAATAACTCTAAAGAAGGAGAAATTGCTTCTGTAGTATTTATAACATTGATTATTTCACCAATTTGATATTCTTTCAAATCATGAAAAGTGTTCAACTTGTTCGAAATATGAGAACTTTCTTTAACCAATGGACTAGACGTAGAGGACATATCCGTTTCTTCATCTTTATTATTTAAAACTTTTTGGACTTTTGTTCTATAAGAATCAGGATATGCCACAATAGTTAATGGAGTAGTTAAAAAAGTTGAAACCAATGCCATCAATATAAACATTCCAAATATTTTCTTGCTAATAATACCTGCATTTAAACCGATAGTCAAAACAACAATCTCAACAATACCTTTACATGACATTAAAATTCCTACAGCAAGAGATTCTCTCCAAAATAATCCATGTAACTTGCCCATGACTGAACCGGATACTACTTTAGTAGCAATGGCAACACCAATACTTGCAAAAACGTACCCCCAATCTTTCCCTTTGTTTAATAAAGTCAAATCAACATTTAATCCAGCCACAGCAAAATATATAGGGATCAGTACAATATTTGGAATATCTTCCATTCTTTCTGTTAATTTCACAACGTAATGATTTTCTCTTGGTACAATTAAACCAGCAATGAATGCTCCAAAAATCGGATGGACACCAATTATGTCTGTAAAATATGCAGATATGAACATAAGGAAAAGAATACTCATAGTGGCCATGGTAGAAGGTTTACTTCTATCTAATTCATGTGTTCTTATTAAAGCATATTTGAGGGCATATCTAACTGGAAAATAGTAAAGTAGGAACCAACCGAAAGTTAGAAGTAAAATATAAAGTGTATTCATTGGATCTGCTTCAGAATTTGAAAGAATAACACTTAAAGCTAACAATATCCAACCTAAAATATCATTAATAATCCCTGCACCTAGGACCACGACACCAGCTCTATCTTTAATCAAACGTAGTTCATTTAATATTCTACATAACACGGGGAATGCTGTAACTGATATCGATACAGCAATAAAAATCATGTACACTGTGAACTTTATATGTCTTGTATTTTCCTCAAGGTTAGCATAAGTATTGTATAGCGGAATAGCAAGTAAGCAACCAAATCCAAATGGTACAGCTAAAGTAGTCAAACCAATAGATAGAGCTGTTTTCAAATGTCTTTGAAGAAAGGGAAGATCAACTTCCAAACCTAAAAAGAACATAAATAAAATGATTCCTAAATTAGCAGTTAAATTTAACCCAATAATAGATGCAGCAGGGAATACTGTGCTGGTAAAGTTTGGAATTTGGCCAAAGACTGTCGGTCCCAAAATAACCCCTGCAATAACTTCAGAAATCACTTTAGGTTGTCGAATTTTGGAGAAGGGGATATGCAATAAATTACAAGTTGCCAGAATTAAACATGCTTGAAACAAAAATAGTGTAAGGGGAGAACCAGTATTGTAATGGAATGGATTCACACCTGAAAGAACACCGCCAACAACAGTCATTGTATATAAATGAACTCGATGATGTATTGAAAACCTGTACTAAAACTATTTAAGCTGAGAGAATAACTTCACAGAAATAGTTTGGGTTTGTTATAAATACAGGGTATAGTAACAGTATACTTTTAGTTCTTAACGAATAATTATGGAAGACGGAGTGTATCACGATGAGTTCGATTTTTATAACAATTGTTTAAGGTAAATTTTATTCAGCCTTACTTCGCAAGTTTTTTTTAGAAAATAAAAAATGATTTTCATATTAAATGATAATGTTACAATAATATAATAGATAATGTGTATAATATATATAAAATGTGGTGCTATGTAAATTATTCTGTTGTAGCAGTCCCATTGGTCGTAATTTTACTCAGAATACTATCCCTTTTACTACTAGTGAGAGTGTTTCGTCTACTTAAAGTATCTTCCCTTCTATTTTTCAAAAACATTTCAGTTTCAGTTTCATCCTTCATTAAATCTTCTATGATTTCATCCACAGCTTTAGCAATTCTCAAGAAAGCAAAATTTGGTTCATTCAACGGGAATCTCAGTGGTGTACGATCAGATAACCAAAAATTTGTTAGTTCTGCACCATGTAACAATTGTTGACGTGGATACAGAGAATGCAAATTAGTCCATTGTCTGTAATCTAGAGTAAAAGATTTATCCTCAATAGATAATCTGTGTAATTTTTTCATTGATTTCACAAGTGTTTGTAACTTCAGTAATTTGTTTGTTTCAATAGCAGATTGATGTGATAATACTCTATCCATATCCAAAAGACTTGAAGAAAACCCATCCATAGATGGAATAGTTTCCAATTCGGATTCTGAATTGACACAATCTTTCTTACTGTATTCTTGTACAATGTCCAAATTTCCGGGATCATCGTTACCCGTTTCAGATTCATCATCAGAAGTGTCAACGATTTCACCTGTAGATACCATCATAGAAGTTATTACAGTTTTACCGTTAAGCACGATGTATTTCACACTCCTATCAAATTTTTCTCCTAGTTTAACATCTAAAGAATCTGAAAGGTCATATAATAGATCACCTACAGTGGATAAAATGGCACCCATTAACGGAACTGCTCCTAGAGCCCAAAGAACAAAGAATGCCCTCCCTGCCCCTGTCGTGGGGGCAAAATCACTACCATACCCAATGGTCAGTAAACATAGGAAACAAAAATACATGGAATTGAAATATGACCAACCTTCAGCAAAATGAAATACCAGGGCTCCCAATAACCAAAAAGTCGAGAAAATCATAATTGTTGTTAATACGGAGAAAATACTTTCTCTTAATCTGGAGATTCTTCTAACTTTCAACATTAATTCAAAACTTTCCTCATCTGTCAAGTTTAGTTCCTTATTAAGAACTTTTTTCCAGACCTTGGACCTTTTACGTTCTAATCTATGAAAATACCATACGGGACCTGACGATTTTTGAATGATAGATCTAGTCATGAAAACAATCAAACCTAAAATAATAACACCTGACATGGAAAAGACTAGAATCATAATTTTAGAAGAAACATTAATGGCTAATATATCACCTAATCCGACTGTTAAAAGTGACACTACACAAAAATATAGGGCATTACCAAATGAAAGATCTAACAGTCCTGAAAACATACCTGCCCCCCAAACCAGCCAAACAGAAAACAACACAGTAAAAACCATAATACTTCTTTCACTGGGTAAAAGATTAAAAGTGGCAGGATATTTTGCCAATTTGTAACCGATAAAATGTATAGTCAATGCTAGTGCACATGATAGATACAAAGCAGAAGTGAAACAAGCATACCAAAACCCAATAGTCTTGGAATAGTTAGGTTTCACATCTCTAGCACTGCAAACAATAACATCTACCAAAAGCATTACACCAGCAGCTGTCCAACCTACAATATTAATTAATTGAGATTTCAAATAACTTAATTTCCTGGCAAAATGCAGAAATAAAACAATATTTGATATAAATCCAAACACTAATGAAAGCACATTAACGGCAAAGATCCCAGCAGGATCTCCAACTTGATGAGCCATAATATCACCGTTCTTACTGGTAGATTGCCCCCATTCTCTCCATTTATCAACCACACATGCAATAGAAATAGTGTTAGCTATCGGTCCCAGACACGCAGTAATAAGAGGGAAATAGCACGATATCATAAACCAAAACACAAACATTCGGGATGCTGGGTCAGCATTGATGATACTCACTCTATTATTACGGAATTTTAACGACTCGCGAATAGCTTTCCTGACGGAAAGTTCTTGTTTCTCTGGATCATGAACCATTTCATAGTAGTTTCAACTATCAATAAGTATAACTAACTGTTATAGTTGTATCTTTATACAGTGAGAATTCTTTTATAAACAGAATTTACAACGAAAATCCTAGTTTTCAATAAAAACCGTTATATTTTTTTAAAAATCACGTGCCAAGGCTATAAATATTGTTTGTTTACCATTTAAAGATTCAATTTGGCGTCGATGGCGTTTATGATATATAGTCTTGAAAGGAGTGTGTTTGGTCTTTGAAAGCAATGTCCATGGACCGTAAGGCGAAGCTGGAAATGATCCTGTTGTCTTTGAACAAGCAGCAACTTCTGGCGACGCAATTTGACCCGACAAAGGCTTTACAAGTTATTGCAGGTCCCGGGACAGGTAAAACCAAAGTGTTAACTTCTAGAGTGGCATCTCTGATGTTACAACATAATATCAACCCAAAGGATATAATTGTTACCACTTTTACGAATAAAGCAGCTAAAGAAATGATTGAAAGATTGACAGATATGTTACAAGGAACTGATATTCGAATCAATGATCTAATGATCGGAACTTTTCACGGTATCTGTTTGCGTATATTGACGCGTTTTGGTGATAAGATTGGATTGAATCCAGGTTGGAGGATTATAGAGGAGAAAGAAGTGGATGCTATTATGAAAGAATTAATTGAAAAGATGCCAGATCAAGTAAGAGATTACGCCAATTCTTTTAATAGATTGATTAACCTTTGTAGACCAATTAGAAATGGTGAAGAATGGGTCATCCATCCAAAAATGATTAAGAAGGAAATATCTAAATTGAAATCAAATGCTTTACTACCAGATGAATATAAGAATGAATCAGTACATGATTCAGCGGTTGCATATTTTTATGAAGCATATCAAAATGAATTAGCTAAATTGAATGCATTGGACTTTGATGATTTATTAATGTATTGCTTTAGACTGTTAGTGAAGGAGAAATGTTTACCTCATATTAAACATGTATTTGTAGATGAATTTCAAGATACAAATAGTATTCAAATGGATTTAATGTTTCTTTTTGCAAAGGGTAATCATCATATATCGAGAGGTATTACAGTTGTTGGTGATCCAGATCAAAGTATATATGCCTTTCGAAATGCATTGGATCAAAATTTTCAAGAAATGGCAAACAAATCTCCATTACAATGTTCACAAATTATTCTAATTGAAAATTATCGTTCTTCACAGAAAATTTTGAATACCAGTGAAACATTGATTAAACAGCAATCTAGAGGAAGAAATTTACGTGCCCCACTAAGAGCACAATTTGATTGTGAATTTCCTCCGGTGTATATCAATTTTCCGGTAAATTTTTTACAAGGTCCATCTTTGGCTAAAGAATTACTTTATTTAAAGTCATTACCAGATTTGTTCAGTTATGATGATTTTGCCATACTGGTACGTCAAAGAAGACAGATTAAAAATATTGAAACTGCATTAATTGAACATCGTATACCTTATAATATTATCCGAGGCCGTGCTTTTTGGGAGCTGAAGGAAGTCATGGCAATGTTGAATTTGTTAAGATGTGTCTATTCTGATAATGAAAAAAATTCCATTACTTCTTCTTTATTATACCCATCTAGAGGTCTCGGTCAAACGACAGTCGCCAAATTGAAAAGTATAATCGATCAAGATAGTTCTAAATCACCATTTGATATAATGAAAGATATAGCTGGAGGGAAAATAAATTTTGTAATGACAGCTAAGATTCGCTCAGTTATAGTGAGTTTTGTTGATATGGTGGAAACTTGCAGGAAACTATTCAATGAGCCTTTACAATCTGCAGTTAAAGATATTTTTGAAACTTTATACAAATTATCAGGTTTAGAACACGAATATTTATATGTTGATGGTAAAAGCAAAACCAGTGATTTAAATGAAAGTCAACCAAACTATGAAAACTCAAGACATAAGAATATTATTCTATTGAAAAATTATTTTCTAGATGATAAACAAATTGATGGTATAAATAATGATTCTCAGAATAATCTTACCAACGAGTCTAAGAGTGGTGATACAATAAAAGATTATATTTGTAAATTTTTCAACTCATTGTCACTTTACACTTCTGATTTACCATCTGAAAATAATTCAAGGTCCGCATCAAAAACCTCTGTTACTGGACATGTCACAATATCAACTATTCATGGTGCTAAGGGTCTTGAATGGCCAGTTGTTTTTATTCCAGGTTGTATAGAAGGTATTATTCCAAGTATATTTTCAAAAGACGGTGAAGATGGTGATATCGACGAGGATGACGAAGACCCCGACTCATCTGAATCTAAAGATAAATCTGGCCCAAGAAAATCATATAAAAATGCTGAAGTAACTCTAGATGAGGAAAGAAGAATGTTTTTTGTGGCACAAACGCGTGCAAAAGTTTTGTTGTATCTTTCTGCTGTGGAAGAAACTGATAATCCTTCGTTAGGTGGACCTAGTCGATTTTTGACAAACGAATTAATATCGACTTTAGTAGATAAGCAAAAAGTGTTTACAAGTGAAAAAAGCATATTAAATTTATACAAAACAATGAGGAAGTTACCACCCACGAAAAAGGCTTTTTCTTTTAAGAATTTAGTCGCAGATTATTCTAAGTTTATAGACAAAAAACGAGAGGCTATGATCTGGAATGGGAATCAAGTTCGTAATTTACGAGGTTTAGATTTAACTACTAATACTATCCCCAATATCGATACCCTACGATCAGAATTTACAACAGCGGCCGCTCAGTTAAAAATTGAAACAAAATTTAAGTCACCAAAAAAAACATATGCTCCAACATATTCACCCAAAAGCCAAAATATTGGTCGAACTAGCAGAAGTCCTGTGCGAAATTTTGCACCTTCATCAAATGTACGTTTAACTCCTAGTCCGCCTAAAATATTTGCCCCTCATAACCGTGATAATGGATCTCCTGTCAGAAAAAATCTATTTGTACCGGAGATGGAAAGTCCAATCAAAGAATCCACTAATGATAATATTCCAAAGTTAAATTTCTTCAAAGAAAACACCTCACAAACCTTATCAAGTTCAATTTCGCAAGAACCTACAGAAACATCTAGGTTTTTCAATAAAAGACGACTGAATAAACCAATAACTAATAGAAAAATTAATACAGAATCCATAGTGATATCAAATGCAGATACCTTAGTTAAAAATGAAAATGTAACGATCAAAAATGAAAATTTATTTGGTAGTTCTAAATCTATAAAAATTGAAGATACTACTGCTGCAGAAATACTTCATGATCCTGAAGATTTAATAGTAGATAATCGACCTATATTAACTACCGCAAAAACTTTAGTAAATGCCATAAAAAATCCAGGTAAGAAAAATCGAAAAAAGAATATTAATAAAGTTGACAAAGATAATGACAACTCAAATATTAAGAAGGAAGTGCCATCAAGTCAATTTGATATTCTTTCTCAACTTTCTAGAGCCAGAAAGAAGGCAAAAGTTAATGATGGAAATATAATTGTAATCGATGATTGAAAATATAGTACGTAGTTTAAATTTTGAAATTTGTATGTGTATTGAATAATAATGAAATATTGAACTTTATTATACAATTCTATAATCTGATAAATATTCTATTCTTGTATAAGATGACAGAGACTAATGCAAGGAATGAAGCATATCCGATCAAAGTCAATAATGCAATCTCATTTGATGCATCGATAGTGGACATAGACATATTTACTAATCCTGTAGTTACGTTGGCTAGTAAAAATAAAATTAACCCATTGGAGTTCATGGCTTCTAGTATTAAAGAAGATTTTTGTTCTCTATTAACATTCTTAAAGAGTTTATCAATGAAGACGTAGAAAGTTAAGAAACCTGTATTGAATGTGGCAACCCATAAGGTGTAAGGTAGGTTAGCAAATCTTCTTGAGATATTTTGAGGATGGAATGTTAGGATGCAATTGGTCATTATTAACAAAATCGAGAACCAAACAAGTAAACCAGTTAAAGGAGTAACAGTGGTAAACTTGTCCCATAAGCTATATTTTGTGGATTTCACTAATGGAGTGACAGATCTCTGGTACAAGTTATTTTGAGTAGGTATATTACCTAATAGATAAAATCCTGTACTTTGGCCCCATAAGAAAATTGCACAGTAACCAGTAAATGAAACTATACCTTCTCTATTTGAACTGATAATGTTATTTCTATCAGCTAAAATTAGGAATGTTAAGAATCTGTCGTCTTTAATCAAAAACCATTCGTATCCAGCAGAAAGTACTAATGCAATAACAAATCTGGGGACAATTTCTGCAATTGGATCAATAATAACTAAAACTAACGGTAATAGTGATAGAGTAATAAAAAAGTTCCAATGAGTACCATACTCTGTAACATGCTCTTGATATTCTAAATTTTTCACAAAATATAATCTTAACAAACCTAAGACTAATAATGTATGGCATGATTTTAAGGCACTGAAAATTCTTTTATGAATTGGAGGGCGTTTTGTGGAATTCATTAGTGAACGTGAAGATACTAAACCATTACTGAATACAAAGGATCCGACACCTAGATCCATCAATGAGGTACCCCATGTTTCTACTTTAGCAAACCTACGTGGAAAGATCTGGAAATCGACCGCTAAAATTGCTAGACATGTGATAATTAACATGTGAGATCTATATGCAGTAATAAATGGTTTCTTGACCAATTTGAAAGAAGTGTTTTCCTCAGTTGATTTTTTCTCTAATGGTTTAACCGTTCTGGCCTTTGTTGAAAAGAACTTATAATATATGCAAACGGTAACGCATGGGATAAGTAACAATGATGTTAGTAAACCAGTCTCGTCGGCATACAGTGTCATTGACAATAAAAGAGACATCCAATTCAAAACGAAATCCACAAGAGGATGTACTTCATTGTGAGGTGAAACCTGATTTATTAAGTTCCAACAAAAATAAGCTACCACAGCTACAGAAGTTATCAAATTAACCTCTCCAATGGTACCACCATGTAAGCCTGTTACAAAATCTTCTTTCCTCTCTTTCAGTGTCGACATCCTAGATTTTTTTAGTATTATTTAATTGCTATATAATATAAGTTGTTACATATAAATTGACGTGTTCTTTAAATTTCACCTGATCTTTTCCCTCGGCTAAAAGTTGTATGGGTAAAATAATCTCTATATCAAATCATAATATATATATATGTATTTAAATATGTTCATTATAAATCTATCTCTTTCATTTGATGTCTTGTTAAACGTCGTTTACGTGTATTTCTTTCATTAGAATTTTCAGTATTCCCATACATTATCTGTGTGTGTACTTGTTCTTCTGCCGATGCTGTGAGACTCTCTAATTCATCTTGAGAAAGTGATGCGTTATCGAGATTCGAATCACCATTGGACATCATATTGCCCCAGCTTGAAGCTCGTTCTATAAGCTTTATTTTCTTGTCTCCTAATTTAATTCTTTTGTTAGATGGCGGTGACAAATCTTCATTTAGATCTTTTAAACTAGATTTTGTCTTTTGTAGAGTTGGAATATTATTAGGTTTAGGAATTAGTGCGGTCTTTGGTAAGCTAGTATATGAAGTTCTTGTGTTTTCTTTAATTTTGTTCACAACCTCACGAGTTGTTTCACTTAGTGAGCTTCGAGTGGAATTTTTGAAAGGTTGTTTAGTGATAGTCATATCTACTTTATAATGCTTCTTAGATGGAGAATGGTGTTGTTCCTCTAATACTGGAATTGAAACTTCATCTGTTACCTTACATATGAAATTTTCGCTCTTACCCTTTGGGCACGTTATACACCAATCAATATTGTTAATACATACAGAAAGTGGTAAAATATTTTCCTTGGTTAATGATCGAGTATTATTAAAAATATCCATAAGGAATGCAGGAGTTACCACTGGGATGGTATGAGTCTTGGTAACAAACTCGAATTTTTTCTTTAAAGAATTTCTGAACACCACGCTTTGGTTATCTTTCTCATTTTCACTTCTCTCCGAATTTAATTTAAATAAATCACTATATTTGTTTTGCCATAGTGAGTGAGTAGTAGCTATACTTCGTAGAGATGATAAATTAACCAACAGTAAATCAGTGGATTTGTTTAAAAACTCAGAAAACACTATACCTTTACCATCCAAAAGTTTTAAAATTTTAGTTAAATGTAACAATTCTACACCTTGAAACCCTGTTATAGTGATATGCAAATTCGAGTCATGGTTATGTAATAATGCAGATGCTGGTATAATATGAAATTTATTAGTATAAAAAAAAGGTTTTGACCATGAATCTATCGGGTTTATCAAAGTTTTATAATGTAAGCATCTTTCGATGAAAAATTCTGTTACGACAGAGGTATTTTCATGTTTTTTAATGTTTAATTCATTGTATGGAATGTTAGTGGGTATAATTAGAAAATCTGGGTCAATCAAATCTGATTCAATTATTGTACCATTATTTTTTTTAATCACATCCATTAATATCGTATGGTGTTTCTTTGGAAAAGAGTCATGTATTTTAAAAGAGCAGTTTTCGAAAATGGGTCTTCTATCAATGGATGGATCTATCTTGTCTGTTGATTTATAAATAGTTGGTGTAAGGTTGGAAATAGAGTTGTTCCTAGATTCGGGAATCGTTTTACTTGTAGTAGACATCGCTTTTTGCCACAATTTCTCACCTTGAGGTTTAAATTTATTTAATAATATCGCTTTCGAGACAGTAGTGGTATCATTTTCTAGGGATGTCGCATCTGTGTTATTGTTTATTGCCTGAGAAGGGTCATCTGTCAAATCTTTCCAACAAAGACAAGCACCCTTGCCAATATCTTCAAAATCTAAATTTTTGGTATTTTCTACTAAATAGTATGGATCATACTCTAATACGGCATTTCTCTTATGGCAATCTAGTATCCATTTATAATGAATGACTGGTATACGCTGTTCAATGGCCGCTCGTACTCTCGTACTTGTCAATGTATCTGATATGAAGATAACATCTGTATTTGGATTAGCTAATTTAGCATCCTTAATGAAATGTTTGGAAATCACTCTGAAACAACCATCTGATTTACATAGATCTTCTAAATCATTAACAGTGGTATATTCATTTGGTTCAATTCTACCAATGAAAATGTAATGGTTTCGAAAGACAGGTGTAGTGAACCTTGATTTTAATACAGTTGTCATTCTTTGGATATGGTTCTTTAAATGTTTAAAACTTGAATGGTTGGTAAATGTGATATCTTCACCTGCCATCCAAAGTTGATATAGTTCTTCTATAATGCTCGTGTCCATAAATATAATATCAGGTCTATATCGTACGGCAAATCTATACTTATCTGTATTTTTAGTTTGTCCCAAGATCAATACATTGACATTCTTAGTTAAATCTCTGGAATATATACCACCTAATTTAATAATGTTTCTTGCCATAGTTTTAAGCAGGTCATCATTATCTATCCCCGTGGGACAAAATGTGATACCATGGAACGGATTCATCTGCACTTACAACAGTATTCGATGAGTGCAACACTACCAATACCTCTATTTACATTGAGCATCAAACAATTTCAAGAGCAGAGAAAACGCGTGAAACTTTTCCATAATTGCTTTGTTTGTGTTACCCGATGTTTGTAACTGAAGCATGATAGCGCCATTAATTAGTCAATTAGAGGTTTCCTCTAACATTTGAAAATAACTAATTAACAATTAAATATTTAGTTGAGTAGTAACTGTTATTGTTGTTAACCGTTAAAAACCCCATTTGGTACATTATTAACAAGTTAGCTTGTTGTTCTTATTTTACCCGGTTGTAACCCGGTTGCTATAGGATATATCTAGTTTTCCATTGGTCCGAAGCCCCGGATTTAAAGAAAAAATGGGCGGCTAACCTCTTAATATATTTCTATATAAAAAGACATATAAAAGAGTAAGCCCTAATTTCCTTTTAAAATTTTGCAATACAAGAACTGTATTGATTAAAATATATATCAATAAGAGAATATGAAACGAAATAATACAACACATTTAGATCCCAGTATCAAACCCAATAATGGGCCAGTGTTAGAAGTTACCAAGACTAATAAAGTTAACAAATTTAGACATAAACAGGCATGTGATAGGTGTCGACTTAAAAAGATCAAATGTGATGGGAGGATACCAAGTTGTACCAACTGTGCTAAGATCAGTTTCACTTGTAAAACGTCAGATAAACTACAAAGGAGAGGTCTTCCTAAGGGGTACACGGAAGCATTAGAACATGAAGTGGTAAGATTGCAAAAACTATTACGGGGCAAACAAAATGATGGTGTTAAAAATGAATCTTCTACAAATATAAATCCAGAAATGAATAACATTCTACCTAATATTGATTTTGAACAAGAACGGCATAAAGGTAAAGGGAATGATGATATCATTCCAAGACCAAACAATATACAAGAATCGAAGATAATTGCCAATAACATACCAAATTTAAGGAAACAAAATATTACTAATAATTTCACATTTATTAATAATAATTTCCATCGTTATACAAATTATACGTGGAAACGTTCAAATAGTATATTTATGGGTAATCGTGCTTGGGAGATCATTACTAATATAAAGAAATATGATAGTACAAAGAACAATATTGAAATGGATAAAAATTTGGAAATATTAAATATTTCGAACAGAGAAACTTTTTTCCAACTACTAATTAATAATTTAAATTTAAATCCACAATATTATTGCCTTCCTCAATTTTTGGTTCAAAAATATAAAAAGGATTCAAATCACATCAAAACTTTATTAGAATTGGCTATCGAAAAATTCTTTAAGACTCAAAATTCCTTAATCCCTTTACTTTTCCCAAAAAATGATTGGGAAAATAAGTTAATAAAATTTATCAACGCCAACCCGAGTGATACATCAATAAACTTTGAAACGACAGTAAATGAAGTAAAAGATCCAGTTTTACTTCTTTGCCTGTTATATATTGTTCAACTGAATTGGTCATGTATCGATAATTTAAAATTATTGCAAATGACAAAATTGATTTGTCTCTCTTCTGTGACTGAAAATATGAACACATTTCAAGTTTTATTACTGGCTTGTTATTATTTCTTGGGTGATTCTCCAGACAAGAAAAATCAAGGGTGCTTTATGACTGCCGCTTCCACAGAATTGCTTAATTTTGCTTATTCGAAAGTATTGACCACTGGATTATATATAAATCCAAATAAGTTGAAATCTGTAGTGAATGACCAGGAAAATAATATTGATAATATTGTTTCAAAAATAGTTTCATTTTGGTGTTTTCAATATTTGTATTCTTGGAATTCATTTATTCAAGGTTTGCCAATAACAAATTTTCTAGTGACAGAATTTCATCCTAAAAATTTGGCAGAATTGAATATACCTCATTTAAAACCATTTTGCTTGTTACTAGAATTGATTACAGTAAGACTACAAGGTTGTAACCTTTTACATTGTATAAAGACTGAGGAAATATTGAAACTAAGTCTGGAAATTGAAACGTTTAGAGACACTTTAGTTGATTGGAAATTGTATCATCTTTTAAAAGATTATGATGCTTTACAGAAAGTATTTTTATGTCATGGCAAACCTAATAGAGTTTTGGTTGTTCCATGTCTTACCCTAGAAAAATCAGACATTGTTGAAATTCAACTTACATTATATTATCTGGTTTTATTATTGTTATCGAATAGCACCCGAAAGCTGTCTGATGGTACTATAGAAGATAAAAACATTCCAGAAAAGGTAAGTTTTGAAATTCTGTCAATCTATTATCTATTGTTAATTGATACGACAATTACGGAACAGCCAAGGCAATTAAATATAGGTCATATTTTACCATGTTCAAATGAAGATATTATTGAAATGTGTTTAACGAATTTGATTAAATGGTGTTCCAATTATAACCTACTACTTGAAAAAAAGAATACGAAAATTAGAAATGAGGTACATTGGAGATATAAAAGATATAGGTGCTTTTTAATACAGTGGTGTCAAATATGGAATTTTGATAATTCATCGAGTGACAAACTTTATGAAAAGATTGCAGCAAATTATAAATTTGGTGATATGAATTTTCAAATTACATCTTTTGATGAACATTCCAAGCAATTAGTTGGTATTACAGAATATATTCAATCTTTAAAAGATTTTAATTCTTTAGGGACTAGTAATATATTATTAAGAACAGATTCAAAAGCCATAATGGATCAATTCAATATGTTTACTGCAAGCAATAATAATTTATCTTCCATATTCAGACAGTTCAATTCACCAAAAATTGCTAATGAAAGTGATAAAATATCTGGGGAAAATACACATCTTTTGAACAACGAAAATGCGTATATTACTAGTAATAATACACACAATAATTCATTGAGTAACTTATATTATCTGTCGCCTTACGTCGGGAAACAGGAAGAGACAGATGACGGTTATGCAGAAGATGATGATGAAGAAGAGGATGACGAAGGACCACTTGAGATACCATTTAAGACTAAGAGACGAAGTTCATTGTTTCAACAAAGACATATTCAGCCACCTGCCAGAGATGCTTTCAATTTTAATACAGATAACAATAATAAAGAAAATAGAACTAGTACATTAGACCATATTATATTAGATCATAAAGTATCTCCTGCTGAGACACCTCATAATGAAAATAAAAGACTTAGATTTACAACATCAGATGACATTGTTCATTCCGGAAATAAGAAATCCAAAATTGAATCCCATGAATTGGGTCCACCACAAGCAATATTACCAGGGTTATCACCAAGTAATGTTACAAGTACGGCACTTATTAAATCTCCCTTTGCATCTTCACTACTACTACAAGATGGATTACTTCCGAAAGCAAATATGCCAATGGGATCTTCAGATTCCTTGACAAGTCATATTGTGGAAACGCCAAGAACATTTGTAGATATGATGTTATTACCAGCACAAAATAACAATGTGAGATACGCTGACTCGTCGAGAACCCATGTAAGCACCACAAATTCAAATATCAATTCACAAAATGACCAAATGAATAGCCAATAGACTTTAATAAAATACTAGCGTCATCGGTAAATTAATTATAATAGCCGTGTCTGCCGTTATCACATACGACGGCAGTGAGTCATTTTATTATGGCGGATTTTTCGAGTTCGCTTGTTTTATCACTTAACGATCATAAAAATTTTCATTATAAAAGAGAAATTGTTTCCAGGAAATTTTTTATGTCCTTTAAGTACAGTTAACAACGAAGCTGTTTTAATCAATACAAAGATAAATCATCAAAAATAATATATCAGTCATGTCTATCCGTCACTTAACCTCTATCAAAGATCTATCAGATGAAGAGTTTGTTACTTTAGTAAATAGAGCTCAACATTTCAAGAAGATTTTCAAGAGTAATGATACTACTGAATTTCAAAAGAATCATTTAAAGCTGCTAGGTAAGACCGTTGCCCTTATTTTCACTAAAAGATCTACTAGAACCAGAATCTCTTCTGAAGGTGCCGCTACATTCTTTGGTGCTCAACCAATGTTCTTAGGTAAAGACGACATTCAATTAGGTGTCAATGAATCATTCTATGATACCACTAAAGTGGTTTCCTCCATGGTTTCATGTATCTTTGCTCGTGTGAACAAACACTCTGATATCCAAAACCTTTGTAAGGACTCTTCTGTGCCAATTATCAACTCTTTATGTGACACTTATCATCCATTACAAGCTATTTGTGATATGCTAACGATAAAGGAACATTTAGATTATGAAAACAATAAATTGAAAGTCACATGGATTGGTGATGCTAATAACGTTATTAATGATATGTCTATTGCATGTTTGAAACTGGGTATGGATGTTGCCATCTCTACTCCACAAGGTATAGAAATGGACCCAATGATCGTCGCCGCAGCTGAAGAAATTACAAAGAGAAATGGTACCAAGATTGAATATACTCATGACTCAAAAGCTGCTTCTAAGGGTGCTCATATCTTAGTTACTGATACATTCATCTCTATGGGTGAAGAATTTGCTAAGGAAGCTAAATTAAAACAATTTAAAGGTTTCCAAATTAACCAAGAATTGGCCGACTTAGCTGATCCAAACTTCAAATTCATGCATTGTTTACCAAGACATCATGAAGAAGTTACTGATGAAGTCTTCTATGGTAAACATTCTATTGTCTTTGACGAAGCTGAAAACAGATTATATGCTGCCATGGCTGCTATTGATGTTTTCGTGAATAATAAGGGTGACTTTAAGAACTTGAAAGATTAATGGGTTGTATAATTAGTAACATAATATATAGATATATGCATAGACATAGATTAACATTATAAAATGAAGTAAAAAAGTATACTTAATCAAAAATTACATAGATGTTACATAATTGAATCTTACAAATGTATATAGACTTCAGCTTCGTATACTTTAGAATTTTTAAAATCTAATTCGTAAAACTTTGAACCGACCTTCGATTCAGTTGCAATTTCACAAAGAGTGTTAGAGTAAACAGCTTTGACATTATCTTGTAATCTACCAACAGTAATATGTGGGATTTTATTAACACATTCAAAACCTTCCACTGTTTCACCGTCCGATTCAATGAAGAATGACCCATCATCATTTTGCATAAATTCAACTATTATTGATACAATTTTATCATCCCAGATCAATTTACACAATCTAATCTTGATGATATCACTTGTTTTTAGAACTCTTGGAATTTCTTTGGAATTTGGAGTTTCATACATTTTCATTACAGGTGTGTAATTATTTATGTATTTAGTCCAAATCCTTTTGTCTCTTTCGTCACCTTTCTTAAACTGAAGAACATGACACAATGTTACGTGGAAATCAGGTTGAAACCTTTTTTGAAAAAACAACAAATTTAAGTACCTACTGGCATCTGGACTCAGTTTACCTAAATTTTGCATAATCAATGTATCAATGGCACCACGAATTGCATCAGTGTCCAAAGTGGCTGAAAAATATTCAGGTTTAATCTTTTTTGGCTTTTGTGCCTTTGTCTTCTCAGTGTTGTTACTTTGATGTTCCTTTATAGGAGGTTTGTATTGCAAAGATTTTTCAAATGCTGCCATAATAACATCATCCTCTGGTATCTTACCTACCAAGATTGGGTATATTTCATGAATCTTTTGTAAAATAGATTTTGTGGAGATAAAAGATGAATTGTTTTCATTAAATGGTAAATTGATGATCAAATCAAAATTGTTATCTGGGAATCTAGCTTCATTGACAGGTTGGTATCTTTTCCAAAATCCACTCATGATACCTATGACTTTTTTCTCTCCATATTTTTCTAACTTAATAGTTTGATGGTTATCACCTCTTTCCAATACTCTCTTAATTGTAATTTCTTTAATTTTATCCATTTCATCATATGGGGCAAAAGAAATACCAATAACTTTGATATTTTGATCGTAGGGTAAATAACATTCTTTCAATTCATCAATCCATTCAAACAACTGTTTACGTTCTCTATATTGATGATTATTTCTATCAACGAAAACACATTTTATCTTTGGATCAGCTAATAATTGTAACGATTTTTTCATCAACATAGATTTATCTTTACCATGAATATCGTCATTTTGAATATGGCCCCAGGATTCTGGAAAAAGTTCCTTTAATGTTAATGCAGTTGTTGTCTTACCACAACCAATGACTGATATGGGGAAAATTAAAAATTTAGTATTCTCGTCAACTTTCTCATAATCAATAGAATTCTTGTTTTCTAATTCTTCGACCTTTTCATGATTCAAAATTTCTAGCCCGGTCATACCATATGATTCTAAGAACATATTTCTCAATTTAATTATACCAAAACCTTTCAAGTACTCTTCACATAGTTGAGTATCGTTGTCTAATAGTGGAACAACAAAATCCAAGTATTTATTGGTAATGAAACTATGTTTCCTAAACTTAAACACTCTAGATCTGGTAGTGATGTAATCTTTAGTAACTTCCCTCCATTGTCTATACATTAGGTAAGGTTCCTCAAACTTATATTTAAAGAAGAATGGTTTATCAGTATCACTTTTCAAATGACTACGGATGACAAAACCTTCGATTTCTTTGCCATTGAATGAACCATCAGCGGAGCACTGATCAAGAAATTCCTTCAAAGAAATGATAGAGTCCATAGACATATACTCTACAGGCTGGAAGCCATATTTAAGACCCAACTTCGAGATTTTTTCCAGTGACCAAGTGTTAAAATCTGGTGTGTTCAAATTTATACCATGCAAATATAACCCACGACTATCAGCAGTATATTCTAAAATATGTTCTTCAAATGAATCATCACAATATTCGGCAACTGCTGTGACATTATTATTGTATAATTCTAATGCTAGTTCTTTTGGGTCGATACTTTGTTCTTTCAATTGATTTAATAAAAACAATTCACCAGCCTCAGCGTGATTACGATCTACATCATCCCTTGGGCCAGTCGAGTGTTTGGAACAGACAACAAGAGACCCGTCTTCCAACCCAGATATGAATATGATACAACCATTGGCTTTCACAGAAACTTCATAAGGCCCCACAGTATTGTTTTCAATCCATTCCCATTTAGTAGTAGGAACCTCATTTATATTGAAAAATTTATCATAACCTCTACAAACAATCCTTGGGTTATCAGTGACATCAGTGATAAACAGACCTCTTGCATTACAAGGTAATGTAATGTTATTCTTACCGTAATCCCATTCATTAAATTTCCAACTGTTCACTTTCACATCACTATGTGCCAGACTACATAACCTTTTGAAAGCTCTGCCTCTCGATGGTCTTTGAGTAGCCAATTCCAGAGCATCTACCAGTTCTTTGGTGGCCTCCATGGTGTCCCAATTTTGTATATAAATCTTGTGATGACTTACTCTCTCTTTTAAAGCTCTCGATGAAATTTTCAGTTCTATTTTTCACAGTGTCAAAAAGGGAAAACAGTAACAAAATTTATCAAAGATACACAAACCAACAGTTAAAACAACCATTGATATTATACAATCGCGACTATGAGTATGGCTGATATAGATGTAGATGAAGCTGATGTGTTTGTTCTGTCACAGGGTTTAGAGAAAACCAATAGATTGACTTTCGAAATTAATAAATCATTAAAGAAGATCTCTAGTACTTCCACTCACTCGAGTCAATTATTTGCGCCTATTCTTTCTAGAAACAATAATCTAATAACACTTCAACGTAATATTGAAAGTACATTGAATTCGGTGGCATCTGTGAAAGATTTGGCAAATGAGGCCACCAGATATGCCAATATTTTAAGTCAAGGTGTCAAAGAGGTTGGATTGAAACAATATACTCAACTAATGCATAAGATTGATGATTTGTTAGAAGATATCAAGACAAGTAATGAAACAAACGCCGAGTTCCATGGTATTTTGACACATTTAGGTAGGATAATCAAAGATGGTGAAACTGAACTGAAATTATATTTCAATTCTATTTTGAATTACATTGAACCTTTTGATCCAATGATTTTCATGGAGAAGAAGACATCATTCCCATATTATTCTGACACTCAATTAGAAGAGTTAGTTTGGATATTAGATTATTTCTATAACAGCACTGATGGGGCTTTGATTGAAGATGCTTTGGTCCAACAAAGAAGCCAAATTATTGTTAACTGTATGGGATTTCTAGAACCTTTTGTGAAAAATCTTAAATCGTCCAAAAATGGACCCTATGAAAAGGGAAGTAATGGTATATTAAATTACACAGAAGCTTTACTTGGTTTTATTGCATATGAAAGATCATTAATCGATGATCTTTATGCTCAATATGTTTCTTTGAAGCCTGCTGTTGTGGCTTCTATTCTAACTCCAGTATTGAAGATATATTCTAAATTATTTCAATCTAATGTACAAAAATTAGAATCAAATTTAGAGAATCTTGGTGTTTACAGTTTTGAACTGGTAGAATCTGTTCAAAAAATAATTAAATCGGTTCGTTTCAACCCTACTTTAGAAAAGCATCCGATATTATCAAGTTGCCTGGAACAAGTGCGTCATATAACAAGATCTCTTTTTAAGCATACCATGAAAAGTATTGTTAAAAGAGTGCATTTGCTATCCTCTGTACCAACCGATAATGGTGTCTCTTCGCCCACAGTGGACGTAATGTCACGATTGAGAAAATTTTCGGAATATAAAAATGGTTGTTTGAATGCAATGGATGGTATTAAAAGAGATGAATGGATGGTAGAAGTATTAAAAGGTAAAGAATCTACATTTTCATATTCATCCTTAGACAATGCAACAAATGCTTTATTACTGTCTTGTTTTTTCAGTGATTGTATAGATGTGTTTATAGTCACATTGGAAAAGAGAGCTAAACAATTATTACAAGAGGCTGAAGTGGGTACTCCAGGCAGTAAACACACACAACGTATTGGTTTCTTTATATTGATGAATATTGTGGCTATTGAAGAAATTGTGGTACGCTCTGAATTGAATGATGCATTAGGTAATGAAGGACATACCAGACTTGAAAAATTGAAGAAGAGATATGTTAGTTATATAATTGAAGATTGGAAACAGTTGGCAGTAATCTTAATGGATTCCGTCCACATTGACAGTTCAGGTAAAAAATCTAAAGATAAAGAGCAAATCAAGGAGAAATTCAAGAAGTTTAACGATGGGTTTGAAGATCTTGTTTCTAAAACCAAACAATATAGGCTAACAGATAGTAATTTGAAGAAAATTTTAAAGACTGAAATTATTGCATTGGTACGGCCTATGTACGAGAGATTTTATGAAAGATACCAAGGGACATTCAAAAATCCAAGAAAGCATATCAAGTATACACCGGATGAATTGACCACCACTATAAATACACTGGTGAGATGAAATCAATTGTTAAGAAAAATAATTAATGAATATGTATATATAAAAAAGTATATAAAATCTCTAAACCTACCCTAATGATTGATTAATGGTTCTTGTCAATGGTTGATTACCGTTCATATCTTCTGAGACATGTTTGGGTTCATCGGTTTGAGCAACATTTGTGACATTTGAAGATGTCACGTCATCTGTTTGTCCCACTGAATCAACTGGAGAATTAGAACTTGACGTTTTTGTATCACTTCGACTTTTACGTATAGAATTAAAGTCAAAAGAAGCTAATTGCTCATCTAACTGTAATGTGTTCCACATTTCAGCACTTCTATCATATAAAGCAGTAATATCAACGGATGGATCTAAAGGATGTTGGTCGATATAATCTGGTATAGAGTCTCTAGAATGGAATATCGACTCATCTATGCTTCTATCACCCAACTGTATAGTACTTTGACGATGAAGTAAAGGCTCCATATTCGATGAACTTTGTGGAATAGAGATTGCAGATACATCAAAAGAAGATCTTGCTGACATCTTACCATTTGAGGAAGTTTGGGATTCAACTTGCCTTAATTCATTACCTTGACCACTTATCTCTTCTCCCATAGTACCACTTGGTTCGCTACTCATTAGTTGACTTAAATCATTGAAGATAATATTAGAATTTCTGACAGTGGACGGTAAAGCGTCCTGTAGATTAACTCTGTTTTTATTTAATGGATGATTTTTCGATGATTGAGCAAGGAGAAATCCAATGGGTTGGTTTTGTGTATTCAAACCTTGGATGCTATAGCCTGATGCAACGTCGGTATCATTATCACTTCCAGCATTTAATTCATTATCAATATTAAACTCCGCATCCCTGTTGGATAGTAATGATTCTTGAGATTTGTTTAGAGTAATCTTAGGTATCCTTAAAGAGCTTCTTCTTCTTTGATTTAAAATTATATTTTCCATAGTATCTGATTTGAATAAATCACCATATGATGGAGGATTTTTCGGAATACCTGGATTAGAATGTTTCAACACAGAATCAAAATCTGGTGGTGGTAATGACATATCCTCAGTATTAGATTGTAAAGAGTCCATCAATCCAAAAGATATGGCTCTTAAGGAAGGAGATGTAATTGGTGATAATGGCATTGCTTGTGGGGAAGCTAATTCTCTTTGTAAAGTTTCAGGTTGATACAAATTCGATTTCAATTTGGCTGATTTGAAAATTGCGGGGTTATGAGATCTTGGTGTATCATTTGCATGATGACCCCCATTGTTACCAATACCTGGTTTCATTGTTCTTGGTAATGGAGACAATGGTGGTGCATTCAAGTTAATATCTAATGGAGTTACTTCAGGTGATACAATGGGTGACATAATGATTTCCTTTGGGAAAAAGATATTGGAACTATGATAGATGTTTTGTTTATTCAGATTGGCCAATTCAGTGTCATTTAAATGTAGTAATTCATTGTTTGCCACTAAATGAGAATCATAACTTGGTAATAAAGTGTTAGCATGAGAACATAGTTGATTCAAAACATGAATGGGTGAATCAATGGAAATTTCATAATGTTTCCTCTTACCATCTATCACTTTAGATAAACGTAGACATAATTTAATCCAATGATTTGATTTGATGTGATCAAATCCTGTATCTGGATGTAATTTTAGATGATTACCAAATCTACTTGGTATAAACACTTGATATTCAAAATCTTTATTAACCAAAAAGCCATCTTCTTCTAAAAGGTTACTCATATATTTAGCCTTCAACACTTTAGCGTCTTTCGGAGCATTAGGTAATCTAGCACCACATTGTTCTGACAACAGGAATTTTTTAGTTGGTTCCATTCTATGGACTTTTTTATCTTTACAATAATATTCCATTGTTTCTGTAATGTAAATTCTAATTCTGTGTAAAGTCACTTTATCCAGTGGTGAAAAGGAGAATGTTATCGGTAAGAATGCATCCAGTATGATATCCTTTGATGAAATCATTATATCATAATATAATTCATTTTCCCAATCTCTTGCTATCACAATAGGTTCACTTTCCTCTACTGAGCTATCTGATGGTGTTCTCACTATGGTCACTGGTAGTCTTGCAGTCACATTACTCTTGAATGCACCGTGTCTCTCTATCGATGCCAATAAAGTATATTCTACGAACCCATAATCCGCCGTAATGGTCTCTGGGTAATTTTGTGATATAACTTGTTCAAAAGTGTAAATGTAATCACCAGGTTCGAAGATAAATGATTCAGAGTTATTACTTAAACTACTGGTATCATTCATGGCAAAAAGGGTAGAATTAGAACTTTTATTTGTTGTGGGCATTACCGAAGTGTTTGTTGAATTGGATGTCATATGTGAAGATATTGATATTATATCACTATTCGTTGGAGTTGCAGTCATACCAAATAGATCAGAGAAAATTGTATTTGTATTTGGTTTGTATGGTTTGTGTAAGGGGCTACTCGGCGTAGCTGCACTGTTGTTAATATTATTGTTATTATTATTATTTGGTGTATTCAGATCATTAGAAGGACCAGCTCTTCTAAATAAACTTAAAGGTGACAAACTTCTTGTCGGTACGTTTTTGGAATTTAAAGATGATGAAGATGAAGACGCAGAGAATGCTCTATTTCTTGATTTTCTTTGTGAATCCTTATCTAATTTTCCATGTACTGCTGGAGACAAATTATTTGTATTTGTAGGAGATAAACTGAAGTCAGTCAAATTATAAGAAGAGTTCCTATTACTATGTGGATTTGGTGTATTGTTTGAATTTAAAGGTCTATAAATTGAAGCACCACTATTTTTCAAAAGATATTTAGTCATTTCATCTTGTCTACTGTCAATATTATTCTTAGTCAGTTTAACTGTTTTATGATCGTATTGATAGAAAGGCCAGGTGTGATTAATGATATCATTAATCTCCATAAATTCATTTTTCTTTGGTGGTTTCCCCTCTGGCCATTCAGTTCTGCAAAACCCTTTGAATGTCAAAGTAATATTCTTTAATTTTGTAGGTTTCAATACACGAACAATTAACGAACCTCTTAGCATCGAGGGCAAACTTTCTTCGTTACCGTGTGACGAATCAAACCCTCGAAGAAACACTACAGGTTCTACCAGTTTAATAAACAACTGTATCGAGGAACTATGATTTAAAGGCTGCACATCATCTGACACATCGATATCCTTCTCGGGAGGGAAGACCGGTGACATCACCGTGTGAAGTGGACTCATAGTGGTAGGCATCTATGTCTGGATTATTATTGTTGTTGATAAATATCTCTCGACCACGTTGCTCTTGTGCAAACCGTCAGATCTATGCCAAGCTTTACTCGAGAAGACTCTAATCACAAGACAATGGAAAGTCTCAAAATTTCACGAAAAGAAATTCAAAAAGGACCCGGAAATTTCTCCACGCATCACGTGGCGTGTACTTTACTACATTAAAATATCTCCGTCGGCGATAACTATTTTTGCTTATATAAGAACTATATACATCGCTGTGAGTTGCCATTAACTACAAAGAGATAGAGCTCTAAGAGACGATGAGTGAAGAAGTTTTAAAGAGAGTCGTGAAGGAAGAGTTGGATCTGTATTCTGTGTTGGGGCTTCCCCGTGGTGATCTGACCAGTGAGCAAGTGAAGAGGCAGTACAAGAAGTTGGCATTGAAATATCATCCGGATAAAAATAGGGACCAGGACAATGTGGATCAACTGGCTGTACAATTCCATCAATTGACGTGGGCTGTGCAACTATTGGGTGATACGGGTTTGAAAAATCAATACGATCAATGGTGGGATACAGTGTGGAAGAGGAAACAACAATTAGATTCTTCTAGACAGAGATATATTGATAAATTGCATACTGATGAGAGTGAAAGCAAAAGAAACCAAAATGCGGTGAATGGTTATGATTGGGCTAGCGTTCAACAATATGGACAAGATTTAAGAAAATTGAAACATTTCCACATGTCCTACGGTGATTGGAAACATATTTCATTGGAAAATAATAATGACGATGATAGTAGTAGTAATAAGACCACTGAAACTCATCGATGGTACGATTCATCTACATTAAGATTAGAGTTAGAATCTACAAAGCATGAAGATGACTGGTCAAATAAGACTGTGTTAACGCCCATACTGACAAAACTTTTAGAAATTGATGTTAATTTGTTATACGATTTATATTATTCTGAAAGGAATAAACTGGGGAAACCTCTAGTGGTATACATTGTCTTACGAACACCAGAAATATCAAGACAAATATGGTTAAATTGGTTGAATGACAAATACAAGGATTCAATCATAATAGATATATCTCCTCGTGTGCCCATTTATTATTATAATGAGTTCCCCATAGGGGATCAATCTTTAAACTCGGATATTGGACGGTTGATTCATGATGATATCATCACTATAGATTAGGTATATTAATATGCTAATACACATACACTATACATATATATATATCTTCTATTTAATAGATCACGTGCATTACAATTTGGTTTTTCGATTTTTTTAAATTGAAATAAAAATATGACGTGTGATGGGGCTTGAATCAAAATATAAACAAATTTCATCAATAAAGAAAGTTTACCTGTAATATTTAAAACCACTGTGTGTGTATTGTGTGATCCTATAACCTGCTTTATGGTTGTGTGATGTTTTCTAAAAGTAGGAAACGGGCGTACAAGACCAATAATAATAATAATAGCAATGATAGTAATATAGAGATAGGGTTAAACGAGCAAGGTTTGCAAGATTCACTAAGAGCTGCTCAAGTGATCTTCCAAAGACATAGTGACTCGAATAAAATGTTGAAGAATGATCAAGTGTCTGCAAGAAGTGTGCCAAGACCATCATCGTCTGCTAGTGTGGTATCAAAACAGCATTCAACCATAAGGGATTCACCATCAAGAATAATTCCAAATAAGAAACCAATTGTCAATAGTGGTAGTAATAATCCTAGTACAGTGAAACAAAGACAATATAAACATATTTCTCCTCATTCGGTTACTGAAACGAGTCGATCTAATACGCCTCATTCAACTAAATCAAATAATTACCATAAAAGTAATAGCAATGTTCTGGAAAATAAACCAATTCATAATAATGTGAATAACAACAACAACAATGATAATGATAAGATAGTAGTGCCACAACCAAGACTGATTAAGAAAGATAATGGTGCTGCTCACATTGCAGCTGCATTGGCACAAACTCATATAAAGGGGAATACACCACGGCATTTCGATAGATTGGAGGAACCAATACCTATTAATAGATCACCATTAGAAAAGGCAAGAAGAGTTAGTACACCAACACCAACAAAGATGAAATTATTATCACAGAAATATGAAAAAGATTTAGAGTCAATACCAATAATTCAACAAACGATTCCTGTGAAAACTCAAAGAACAAATAGTGTTCCGACACCCGAACAAATTAAGAAACCTCCGTCAGTTAACGGATTAATTATCAAACAAGAAAATCAACGTCGTAGTAATTCAGTAATATCAACTGGTAAAAGATCAAATAGCAATAATAACAATATCAATAATAAACAACGATCTCCATCTCCTTCATCAAATACTAAAGTATTACAACAACAACGATCTCCATCTCCTTCATTAAATACTAAAATATTACAACAACAACGATCTCCATCTCCTTCATCAAATACTAAAATATTTCAACAACAACAACAACGGAAACCGTCACCTTTATCACGTTCACCAAGCCCTTCTTATATACAACCAACACCCATTCGTGTACCGTCACGTAAATCGTCAGTATCGCCCCTATCATCTAAAAGAGATATAGATTCAGTTAACAAACATTATAGAATACCGCCTCCACAATCTGTACCAATAATACCAAATATAAAAGTTTTAAGAGAGGATTTGTCTGAAATAGATAACTCTACAAATCAAATTCAAGATGTCGAAAGTGATCGATCACACTCTGTGGAAGATCTGAATAGTGAATTCTTATCCGATAGTTCATCCGATAATGACACTGTATATTGGGATGATGAGGAAGATCAAGCAAATAGTGAATTAATTATGGATAGATATGTTGATACCAGCAGTGATGAGGAAGCAGAAGATGACGAAGAAGAAGATGGCGAGGATGACCAAGAGGAGGAAGAAGGTGATGAGGAAGGATATTACTCAGATGGTTATGTATCTTACGATGATGAAGATGAAGTATCAAATCTTGAATTAAACTTCTTAAACGCAACATTTTCAGACAATGAAATAAATAATACTGAAGAATCACAACAGAATATGACGAAACCAAAATCAAAGAAAAAAGTGAAAAGGTTAGGTAGAATCTTTAGATCTAATAAGGCTAAGAAAGAACCTATTGGAACAGAAAATAAACCAGTAAAATTTAAACAAACAATGAGATATAACGTTAAAAAGGGTTTCAATGAAGATAAACCTTGGAAAAAACATCGGAATGTCAAATTTATTGACGAGCAAGATAGGAAACGTTATGAAGGTGTTTGGGTAAGTAATAGATTTTCATATTTGAACTTATTACCTTGGTGGCCTCAAGAATCCAATGAGGATGATACTTCACAAAATCAAGATTTTCCTTATATCGTAGATTTACCCTCAGATGGTCTCATATTAAATTTAATTGTTAAAGATATTTGGGATAGATCAAATCTGCCGAGGGAATTGTTGGTACAAATTTATAATCTAGTTGATACAAGAAGAGATGGGACATTGGATAGGAAATCATTCATTGTTGGTATGTGGTTAGTGGACCAATGTCTTTACGGTAGAAAACTTCCAGATGAAGTTCCTTCTATTGTATGGGACAGTGTTGATAGATATACGATGAATGTGATTCAATCTAAAGCTGAGATTGAATCAGACAAGAAAAAAAGAAGAAAGAGGAAAATAATGCGAAGAGAATTGAAGCATTTGAAGAGTGGTATAAAGCACGTACATTTATAATTAATAATAATAATAATAATAATAATAATAATAATAATAATAATAATATATCAATCAAAGCAAAATATATTTCAATATTTTAAAACTTACAAGCGAAAGTCTATTCGGTGTATATGTATAATCATATATATATGTATGTATATTACAACAGCTTATCTGAATCTATCATTTAATAGCCTATCAACACCAACTTCTTCATATTCTTGCTTCCCAACCCATAATTGATGAAAAGTACCTAAACTGGTTAAAATACTACCACCTAACCATGATTGGTATTGTCTTTCTCTAGTATACCCTGTAGTTAATATTCTAAATTTTAAAGCTGGTAATTTACGGTTTAATTCAGCCATTAATCTGTCACTTAAACCCGGAATCAGAGATGAACCACCTGTAAGAACTACATTATGGGCAAGAGGTGCTCGCAGATCAACATCACTAGCCATTATTGATGAATAAACTAAATCTGCAAGACCTAGTATTTCATTCTTTTGTGGTGGTTCTACGACTAGATCTTCTATACCTCTTTTACCATTTTCATTAGGTTCGTTATTTGTTTCTGGAACTGCACTTGGTTCTGTCGATTGAGCAGGAGTAGATTCTTTAGTAGTTTCAGGTTTATTACCACCACTTGGTTTATTTCTTTTCAATGGAACATAATCATTATGGAAAGTTGCAACCACACCGTCCTTTGATACATCCCAGTCTGATGGAACGTCATCTTTATTAACTACAAATAATTGTTCAGCAATACCATAACGAGTAACATTATCGAATTCTATCTCTTCAGCCCAAGGTGCTTCTATCGTTCTTTTAGCCATAGCCTCTAACTCAGGTTTCATATTATCTAGGGTTGTCAAAGATGAAACTTGTAGTAATGTTTCTTTACATTCTTGATAGAATCCATGGTCATTAGCATACTTGTACAATGATGGATCAATCGTATAATCAAAAATTCTTCTTTCAAACTCAGGTCTTCTCTTTTCAACTTCAAATAAAGGTATAATCTCTCTGGGTTGTAAGAACTTTTCTAATAAGTTATTCAGGTATTTACCAGCAAAGAAGTTTCTCCTCGTACTCTTAGACAAAGTCATACCATCTACCACAGGACTTACAGAACAGATATCATGTCCAATATCTACCACTAAACAGTTCGGTCTTCCAGTGGCAAAAGAAACAGATGTAGATGTTGGAGTTAAGTAACATGCTTCAAATTCCATACCTTCAAGTAACATCTCTAATGATTTTTTCCTGTTTTCAACAGAATTCCAAACAGGTTCGGTTAAAAGAGCTGGGACCCCCTTATTCGATTCTAAGTATAACTCATTTTCTATAGCCCAAGACCATTGTTCTTGAGCAGCGTCCCAATCGACAATAACCCCACCCTCAACAATAGGTTTAATTTCGTAGTCAGGTCTTGGAATACCAATTGATTGTTCGGCAAAGATATGCTTGTTTGGTTTACTCTCCGTACTGTTTTCGTCTGAACCAGATTCTCCTTCAACAGTAGTTTTCAATGAACCATAACATGAAGGTAGGATTGATTGTGGGCAATCAGTCCCAGAATAACCGATATGAGTGGAGTAAGAACCTGGATCTATCACAATTGCAGATATTTCATCACCACCATATATTTGTAATGCGGTATTAGACATGTTTGGATATATATGTTAACTTTTGAATCAGATTCAAAAAGGAATAAATAACTTCTTTGTTTGATTTTCAAATATTCAATGTGTTAAGAAATACGATGTTTTTGCTCGAATTTTTTTTATTGAAAATAATGACAATTTATTTTTCTTTATAAATCTATACATATATAAAACGTAGCTAATTAGTCGTATACAGTCTAGTTTTTGATGGCTTTAAGAACCAATTCAACTGCTTTTTCAACACCTTCCTTGGTACCTCTAATATACACAACGTCGTTAACTGGATCAGTCTTTCTTGGAACATTAATTAAGACATCAGCAGTTGTTCTGATCTTTTTGATTTGAGAACCACCTGGGCCCACAATCTTGTTGAATCTCTTGACGTCGGACATCCAAACGTAACCAACGTAAGTAGCGGTGGCAACCTTAGCAACTCTTTCTTCGATTAATTTGGTAGCTTTTTCAAGGGCTCCCTTCTTCTTACCTTCATCAACAGTAGCTTCTGTAGATTTCTTTTCACCTTCTTCACTTTCCTCTTCAAGCAAAGCAGAAAAGTCAATTGGTTCATAAGTTAATCTCCATTGGATGTTACCTTCTTCGGAAGCAATACGTGGTTCGCCTACTTCTTCAATGGTTACCTTGGTCTTTTGAGTCTTTTCTTCTTCAGTGGTTGGACGAACCTTTTCAACTGGAATTTCCAATTTGTTACGGTTCAAACGGTTGGCCCTCTTTGAAGAGTTACCGTGTCTGACATTGATGAAATCATCCATTCTCAATTTTTGAATCAAAACACCACGTTCAGAAACAAATTCATGTACGGAAGCTGGAACTTCAATTTCGACATCGAAATCATCCTTTAAAATTTCACCAAAAATCTTCTTTTCAGCCTTTTCGACATTTTCTGGTAAACCAGTAATGGTAACAGAACCAGTTTCACCCTTGTTTGGAACATGTAAAGTAATACTGAATTCGGTTTCTAATTGACGACGAACAACACCACCTGGACCAATTAAAGCACCTTGTCTTTCCTTTGGAACATCAATTTCCTTAGTGGTACTGTTTTCACCATCTTCTACAATCTTGTTAATGGCCTTGACAACCTTAGAAACAAAACCCTTTGGACCTTGAACAGTGATGGTGCTGCTTTCAGAAGAAGCGTTTGGAATGTCAATAGACTTGTTTCTGATATCATCACCACCGGCAGCAGTAATAATATCTCTCAAAGTGTGACCACCAGCACCGACAATACTTCTGTGGTATTTACGGTCAATATCTAAAGATTCGGTAGTGAAATCAGCAGCATCGTTGATAATTTGTTCAACTCTAGCAGCGGCTTCCTTAATAGCAGTTCTGGTACCAGTGATTTCTAATTCAACCTTACCAGTTTCCTTAACTTTATCATCAGTAGCCTTCTGCAAGAAGTCCATTTCAACACCGAATTCAGCTCTAATGTCGTTAATAACGTCACCACCCTTACCGATGACTCTTGGGACATGTTCAGCTGGAACTTCAACTTGTAATTTGTGACCATTTTCTCTTTCAAAGTCCAATAAAGCACTTAATTCTTCGAAAGCTTGTTTGACACCACGAGAAGGACCTCTAACAGTGACAACATCACTTTCTCTTGGGAAATCAATGTAGACACTGTATTTGTCTTGCAATCTGTTACGATACTTACCGTTAGGGCCAATCAAGTTACGGTGCAATTTAATTGGGACAATCAATTCTTTAGTGATAATATCAGCCCACTTCTTAACTTCAGCAGCGACATAAAGCTTAGCACGAGATAAGTTGTATTCTAACCCGGTCAAAGTGACTTCAACTGGTTGCTTGTCAGCATTTTCAGTTTGGTGAGCCACATCAATCTTAATGTTGAATTTTTCACAAATTTGAGCCAAGTTGGAACCCTTGTTACCAATTAATCTAGAAACAGAATTAGCTGGGACTTCTATGGTTAATTGAGATTTGCTAGATGGGTTGGCAATGATGGATTCGATGATTTTAGCAACAGTCTTTACAGATTTGGAGTCACCTCTAACAGTCAACTTATCTTCAGCTGGAGTGTTTAATTTGAATTGAACGTGACCATCATTGTGGGAAATTTCATCTTGAATTAAACCAAAAGTAACACTAGATTTAGAGAAGAATAATTCTTGAGTAGCAGCGGCAACATCGAAAACGCTAGAATCCATACCGTTCAATTTAGCACGTAATGGGTCCAAGGCAGCAGACACTTTAGTTAAAGTTTCTTTGATTTCTTCTGGAGATGGTTTGAAATCGTCAGCAGCAGTGATAACGAAAAGAACAACTTCATCCTTACCTGGGAAATAGTCACCTAATTGGATGAATGGAACTTCATTTTCAGTGGCTAATAAAGTGTGACGGATAGACTTGGAGAATAATTCGTAATCTAAATCTTCAATGACCAAAGTGTCAGATGGAGAAATAGAGTTAACAAGGGAAATGATTTCCTTACGAACGGTCTTGATCTCTTCAGCATTTTCAGTCTTGGTACTAATCTTGAAGTTAACTTCGTTCTCAGTGGCGGCCAATTCTTGAATTGTTGGTAAAGTGATTTTAACATTTGGATGAGCAGCTTCTAAAGATTCTAAAGCGGAATATTTGGTGAAATATAGGGCTAAGTATTTAGCATGGGCGACATTCTTAGAATGAGCTCTGCAGATGTCTAAAGTGTCCACAGAGTAAGTCTTAGAGGAACTTCTAGCATAGAAGATAGCTTCCTTAACCTTTTCATCTTCACCAGCAAAGGAGACAAATTCGTCATTAATTTCAGTTGGAAATTGAACAATAACGTTGAATTTTTCCTTCAATTCATCGGCATCGATTAAGAATTGGAATTTAGATGGGATCTTAACTTTTTGTTCAGTTAATTCAAGAGATAATTTGGATAGGTATTGTTGAATCTTAGTCTTAGCATCTTGAACTTCTTCACGTAAACCTGAGATGACAATATCACCGGAAGTGGCAAAATATTGAGTCTTGATAGAAGCTGGGATACCTTCCACGTTGGATAATTGGAAAAATGGAGCCAATAAAGCGTCTTCTAAAGTGATTTTAACAGAAGCATTTTTAGTTTCTTCCTTGACAATGTTCAAGATTCTTTGCTTAGCTTGGTCAACAGATTCGAAATCACCGAATAAAGTAACGTTAGTGGTAACATCATTCAAATCTTCGTTGAAAGAACCTTCATTTTCTTCCTTAGCGACATTAATTTTAACAGAATAAGTACTAGAAATTTCACGAATAGTCTTACCACCAGAACCAATAATGGCAGCTTTACATTTGGATGGGATTTCAATAGTGGCTTCAATTGGTCTAGTCAATCTCTTGATCAATTCTCTCTTAGCGGCACGAACATTATCAGTAGTACCAGAAATCAAGAAAGTACGAGAGTTCTTAGATAAAGTTGATTCCACGGAAACGTTTAAGGATTGCTTGATGGACAAAACGATCTTGGATAATTCAGCTTTGTTGATAGCCAATTGAGATTGTAAATCTAAAGTGAAAGTTTCTTGAATAGTTCTTGACTTCATACGTTTAGCGCCTGGAGAACCAGAAGAAGAACGATCATTTTGAGCGAATGGGACAAATGGAGCAGGTTTCATGTTTGGACCCCAGTTAACCTTAGTGCTAGCAAAGGCATCCTTAGAGACCAAAGATGGTAAATCGTTTAAAGATGGTAATGGTTTTGGAGCAGCCACAGGTTCCACTTCGGTGGTTTCAGTGGCAACAACGGAGTCGTTGAACAAAGAAGTGTCAATAGAAGTGTCATCCACAGGAGCAGTATCCAAATGGGTTTCTTGAGTAGTATTTTCAAAAGATAAAGACATTACAGGAGTAAAACGGCGGTCAAAATAAGTGAGTTATAACGTGGTAAACCAAAGGGACAAATAGGGACAATATTTAATTGATTGCTTTTGTTAATAATGAAATCAAACAAATAAAATAGAGTTGGGGGCTGTGGAGTCTAAAGACAATTGACTTGATAAGGGCAAAGTACAAGTTGTAGAACTTAGGTTAGTTACAATAAATAGAAACACAAGCTTCTATTAAAAGGAAAAGTAAATCATGAATAGTTTCCATGAAAAAAACATACACGTAAGAAGAAAATGAGAAAACGAAAATCCCGAAATTAGTGTGGAAGAGAAAAAAAAGATTCTATTTCCTACGCTAACGTGTACAGTGATGACATAAATATGACAGTGTTAAATCCGAATTAATGCATGATAAATGAATATAGGAGACTGTTGAGAAAGTTTGGGTATATGTTGAATAGGAAATATATGTTATACATATTGTTTTGAAAGAACTAGAAAATAGGGTTGAAAGAAGGGAAGAGAAAAATAACCGTCATAGTAATATATAATAATGTTTCTTATAACAATGATTCAACATTGTCAGCGTATTGACCACCCATGTTACCAGCATCTTGGTAAGAACAGATAACGTAATGGCCCCAAGATGGACAGGCTTTAATACCACAACCAACTTGAGAGGTACCCTTCCAAACGACTTGAGTGAAATGACCAGTGTTACCACTGAAACCTGGGTTACTGAAATCATAATCAGAGATTTCACCGTACCAAGCTTCAACGGCACCAACACCGTCATAACCTAAGGCCAAGTTTTCACCGTATGGGCCACCAGAATGTTGTAAATTACCGGAACAATCGTAACCATCAGCGTAATTTTGGGCATATGATGCCAATTCACCGGACCAAGACAAAGGTCCAGTGTTCTTATGTAGAGCTCTCTTACTGTTGTGAGCAGCCAACACAGATGAGGCAAAATCAGACAAATCAGAGTTGTCAGCAGTGGCAGTACTAGTTGGTTCTGTAGCAGAAGTAGAAGTAGCAGCAATGGAAGACGTGGTCTCTTCTGGAGTGACAGAAGCAGCTGAGGATGTAACTTCAGTTGGAGTGGCAATCGCAGAAGAAGAGGCAGCAACAGCGGCAGTGGTGGTGGTTGGAGAAGGAGCAGCAGTAGTCTTTTGACCTAACCCCTTCAAAGCAGAAACGAAAGCCTTGAATGCATTCTTTTCACTTTCGTTTAAGATTGGAGCACTTACACCAGCTGCAGTAGTTGGAGCAGCAGTGGCAACTGGAGTGGTCACTGGGACAAAGGAAGTACCATAGTTGATAGCACCATTACCGGTGACATAAGTGGTCATCAGTTGACCGTCACTTTCATAGATCAAACCTTCCACGGTAACCGTAGCAGGATCGTGAGCATGTTCAGTAACGGTGACCAAAGCTGGAGCAGCAATGGCGGAAGTAGTTAGGGCAGTTAAGACGGTAGCTTGAGAAAATTTCATGATGTGGTTGACAAAGGAATGAATAGAAAATAATCAGTTGATTTGTAGAAAGGAATGGATCGTGAACTGACTTGTAGTGAGTAGAAGGAACAAAAGCAATCAAAGATCAAAGGAAGATACTTTTTTTATAAAGAGCAACTTATATTATGAAAAGAGAAAAAAATAATTGATCAAGAAGAGATCTCTGCAGCTTTAAACCCCTCTCAGTGGTACACGTATCTTTACAAAGCACAAATTAAGTCCCTTTACAGTAATACCCACAACACCGGGAGCCTGCCCGTGCGCACTTTAACGAGTTCGTACGGGAACACAGCAGGCGAATCCTTGCAGAGAAAATTCACAGGGGGGGCCAGACCTTTCGTTCCGGCCTTTTTGGCTGTTTTTCTTCTCTCAACCACATTACTTTTCCGCTTTGGGACATAAGAGGTCTGGAGACGTCCGAGCGCGGGATCTCGCCCTCTCCTTTTCGGGCGTGTGCGAGATCTGGCCAGTTGAGGTTCGAATTGCGCAGCAGTTTTGTTGAGGTGTGAAAAAGAAAGGAAATTAGCCTTTTTACTGCTTTGGGACAAATGAAACAAAGCTCGAGATCTGGTTGAGAGACCACTGACACCATTTGAGGTGTTGAATGAGTGGAATGTTAGTTCCTGGGAGAAGGTTTGAAACAAGACTTGAAGTTTCTTATCTTTGCAATGTAGAATCGTGGATAGGCGTCTCTTCTGACCAATACATTGTTTTGACTTGAGTAGTTTGAACCAAACATTGGGAATAGGGAAAAAAGAAATTTCTTTTTCCATTGTGGAAAATCTTGAAACTGTGTGTAATAAAAAGAAATTTAATAAATAAAGTTTAATGCATTAAATATACTTTTATTGATTTGATATGATTTTAAATTAGTGATTGACAAGTGAGTTCACTTCTATGAGAACGATTGTAATTTAGAAAGTCAAAGGAATTGGTTAGATATATTTAAAATGTTTCTGGCAAGTTAAATAGTTATATAAAAGATTTTGACTGTGCCAATGTTTGGCAACAGTAGTAGAATATAGTACATAGAAAAAAAAAGAAAACACCCTGTGTTAGATGTTAAAATGCATAAAAAAGTTCAGAATTTGAAAGTTAACACATTTAGAATAAAGTGAAAACAGAGACCAATAAGAAAACGAATGATTCAAATGGCTTCAAAGACAAAGCAGCACCTTCAAAAACAGACGCGACAGAAGTGGCATTAGCTTTAGTGTTGGCTGGGGCAGAAACTTGAGTGGCAATACTAATTTGAGTTGTAGCCTTAGTTTTACCAGCAGCAGAAGAGACAACAGTGGTGGTCTTGGCTTCAGCAGCGGCAGTGACAGTTTCAGTTGATTCAGCGGAAGTTGGGGCAGCGGCAGCGGCGGTAGTGGTTTCAGTCACTTTAGCTGGAGCACCAACGGTAGCAGTTTCAACTGGAGCAGAAGCAGTAGAAACAGTCTTACCACTTAATGGACAAGTAGTAGTAGTTTCAGTTTCGATGTCAGTCTTAGTAACAGATAAAGTAGCAACATCACCAGTAGCAACAGTCTTACCACTTAATGGACAAGTAGTGGTTGTAGCAGTTTCGACGTGAGTGGTAGTGATGAAGTCAGTGGCAACCTTTTGAACAGCTGGACCTATTTCACCACATGACTTGCAGAAAGCAGCAGTAGTCACAGAAGTAGATTCAGAGGCAGAGCTAGTTTCAACAGTAGTTGAGGTAGCTTCAGCAGCAACAGAGGCAGCTTCGGTAGTAGAGGCAGCAATGTAAACTGAATCTGGGGTAAAAGTACAAGTGTTACAGATAGTCACAGTGGTTTCGTAAACAGAAGTAAAAGTGGTAGTAGCGTCAGAGTAAACTGAAGTGATATCTTCAACAACAGTCTTCATTTCAGCACCTAAGCTACCTTGATGTGGAACTGGTGTAGTGGATTGAGAAGCATCCTTTTCAGTAGCAGCTTGTTGAGCAGAACTACCGATAGTATTGTTTCCATATTTCACACTTGGGGCAACGGCTGGAGTAGTTTCAGCAGCTGGAGTGGTTTCTTCAGCAGAAGTAGGTTTAGCACTAGCTGGTGAAGTAACAGCAGCATCGTCGTCAGTTGTGTTTTCTTCCTTAGCTGGAGTAGTTGTAACATCCTTAGCTGGGGTAGTGGTAACATCCTTAGCTGGGGTAGTAGTTGGGCTAGTGGTTGGGCTGGTAGTTGGACTGGTAGTAACCTTGGAAGTTGGACTGGTAGTAACCTTGGAAGTTGGACTGGTAGTAACCTTGGTAGTTGGACTGGTAGTAGCCTTGGTAATAGTAGTTTCAACACCATAAGTAATAGCAGATGGGTCAAGAGATTCAGGAGCCTTAGCATCCTTTAATGGTTCCACTTCGGTACCGAATTCACCCATCCAGTTACCAGCTTGGTAGTATTCACAAATAATGTATGGGTAAGTGTTACCTGGGTCACATTCTCTGTAACCACAACCAACTTGGGTGGAATCCTTCCAAACAACTTGAGTGAAATGACCAACAGCTTCACTGAAATCTGGCTTAGAGTAGTCGAAGTCGACTTGTTCATCGTACCAGGCAAACACGGTATCCTTTGGATTGTAACCTCTAGCAATATTTTCACCAAATAAGTTAAATGGTTGATGGGCTAATGGACCATTACAGTCTAATTGGGTCAAGTACATTGAGGCATTTAAAGCCAAAGTGTCATTCCAAATTAAAGGACCAGTGTCCACGTGTCTTGCTCTCAAATAGTTGTGGGCATCAAGGATGGCAGCTTGTTGTTCTGGGGTCATTTTATAAGCAGAAGCTGGTGCTACGCCAGGACCAGCAATAGATTCAGGAATGTCGTCGGCGACGACTAATGTAGCTGCTAATGAAAGTAAAGCAACTGAATTGAACTTCATTAGGATATAGTGAGTTGTCGGGTTGCTCTAATTGAATTAATAAGAAAAGTGTGACAAGAAGTAATACATTAGCCAGGGGGAAAATCGTTCAATTATTACATTCTTATATATATTACAGTTCACCAAACAAATAACGAAAGAATTTTAGTAAACAGAAAGTCCCAAACAAAAGCAGAAACTGAAAAATTTGGGAGGTAAAATATGCTCGAAAACAGAGAATACTGGTCTCTTTGGGACAAAGGTAACCAGCAAAGTTTAATTTCTAAAACAATGAAAATAAATAACCGTAAAAAACATTTTGACAAGTTTTTGTACCGTAGCGGGAAATTCCTCTCCCGAACCAGCTTTTTTACGGGAAAGCGAGCTACGATCTTCCCGTGTTGAAAATTTTTCTCATGCGACGTTATCTGTGGCCCCCGAATAAACAATAACAGACTCACGAAATGGGAAGTTGGGAGATCCGCCCGCCAGAGAGAAATGCCGCAGAGGGCCAGAATCAAAAGAAAAAGCAATTCATTTTGAATTTCAGTTTCGTGGCGGTAACAAACCACCGGACGAAACCGAGCTCTGAATCTGATCTGAAAAGTGTGGTTTTCCCCTATCAAGATATTCTGATACTTCCAGTCAAGTGCTACAATAAGCTTCTATTGTGTGTACAGCTTTTCTCTGTCTCTTCCATTCAAAATGAGGCATTTCCTGTGTGTACACTAAATTTCAGTTCTACGGGTCTTTGACAGGAGGGATTGGATTTTTTGATTAACACAATGGTTGTTATGAAATATCATATCAAAAAAAGTTTTTACAAGAAAAAAAAAGCAATTTATTGATGTAATCGTTCCAGAAATCGGTGTATACACAACAAAATCACTAAATTTTAGTGGGGCGTGAGATTAGACTAAGTATGTGGTGTTCTGGTTTACGCGTTATCTTAACCCACTTAATTCAACCTGTGTACAACGATCATCAAAAAATGATATGCACTGATCTCTGGACAACGGTGCAAACATGAAAAGAGGATTAATTTTAACTTTACCTTTTCTTTTTTAAAGTGATTTTTGTTGAGCATGTGGATTTTCATACTAATTGATCATGTAGTTTAGACTTCCAATCAAGAATAGTTTGAATAAACCGGATGAGTGAATTTCGTTGAAATTGAGTTTTTGCTCTTACATTATCAAGATTGTATCTTTGCTTTTTTCTATCAAAATTACTGTCAGTTAATTATTTTCTTACTATATAGAACTCAATGCAATAGTGGAATGTTTTTTTCTTAGTGTATCTCAAATTTGTTCACATGTGTGATAATTTTTATTTCTCCTGTTCATTTATTTTAAAACTCGACCGATAAATTTTCCCAACGGTTTTTTGTTATTGGAATGTATGTGAAGGTAAGTCCTGTACTCACTTAGGTTAAAGAATTTTTCTACTTAGCTTCGTTCGAAAGTATAATCTTATTAGTTGGCGTCATATCGGACGAAAAACAAACAAACAAATATTTCGTTTAAAACGCGTTTTTACGCGTTATCAAAATATTATTGTTTTTTTCTCCTCGAAAAAGACTAAACAGATCTATTGTAATGGTTCGTATTGTTCTACATTCCTACACGTGACCTTATTACAATACCCCCCATTTCAAAACAATATATTATCAAGCATTTACTAAGAGTATTGTTTTCCTCAAATAGGAGAACCAAAATGTTTATACAATAGAATAAAAATTTTGAAAATATTAAAATTACAATGAATCCCTATATAATTCTATGAAAATCTTAACTAAACTAAAACTGGTTGAATCATAACTCTTGTTTTTTTCGTTTCCAAAATTACGTCATTCTCTTCATTTTCAGAGTCACTAAATGTTCTCTTGGTACAAGTAGTTTCTTTGATGTTAAATTGGAATAAAGTTAAGTTCCAGGAATTCAAACATTCCTTACTGACAAATAATTCATAATTGAGTTTGGATAAACACCATCTTTCCATACCACTTAAACTTTTTTGATTCAATCCAGAAATTTGAGACCAAGTCTTCATAGAAAATGTGTTATCATTTAAAAACTTGTGACTAATAACCAAACAAGTTAAAAAAATTCTCTTTGCACATTTAGCAAATTCAGGTAAATCTTGGAAAGTTTGAGTGGTTAACAATTGGTAAAAATAGTATGAAGCCAACAATGTGGTTTCTTTATTACACTTGGATCTTTTCAAAACTTCAATGATGAATGATTTAATAGATTGATTGGAATTATTAATCTTGTCATTTTGTAAATGGTTAGTTAAATTGGATAATAATGTAGTAATCTTATTGATTAATGCTGATGGAGATTTAATGTCAAGACCAATTGACAAATGCTTATGAGGTTTTTGTTCTTTAATTTCATATGGTGGGGTATGTAAAACTGATTTCTTTGGTAATTGGATAAGAATATTGGAACCAATTTCCAAATCATCAGATTGTGGAGTGACTTGCATCGTTTAAAAAAAATTGAAATGTCTTAATATATTAATATGCCTTTTTTCTTGCTTTTGTTTAAACCGTAAATTTATAATCCTACTTTAAACAGTAAGAGTTTAATTAATAACGGCAACCATATTTGCTAGATATGTATGTGAGTAAGCCAAAAACGATTCTTTAAACAAAACTAATAAAAATGTGTAAAAGTGTTCAAAATGATTTGAAAACTAAAGGGGATATGTTGGGAAATGGGGTTGTTTGTGTTGGAGGGGGGTTATAATAAAAAGTAGTCGTTGTATCTAATACCAAACAGTCTAGGACCAGATAGATAGATAGATACGACAACTGCGACTTAGTATGTGCGTGTGTCTTTCAACTCTGACAATCAACAAACTGTGTCCTCCTAAAGATAAAGGAATCCTTATATATCAAATATTTTTCCTCTGTCGACGGACGAAAAAAGAAATTCCCGTTCAGTCATAACTCTCGAGACTTTCCTCGGTCACGGATGCGTCACCTTCTAGAAGCCACACAAAAAATTAGTAAATTGGTTTTCTGTTTTTCCCGTCGGGATCGATTTCCCGGTGTGGTTTTTTGATTAATTAAGGATGAGTCAGTGAGCCCCTCAGTGGGGTCAGTGGGTTATATAGTGTATATATGTGGCTCTCTATCTACTGGAATGCTAATTCCCTTGGTAATTTGAAACTGACACAGAACATGGGCTTCGTTGGGGACACTTTACGCACCAAGTGGAAGGATAGTTGGTCCAGGGGCAGTATTTGTGCAGTGGTGGACATCGAGTCCAATATTCTTTGATGGACTCTTGCATGTAATTCTTCTGTAGTTAACTCTTCATCGTTACCGTATTTCTCAAAACAATGAACGTGCACCCATGGCATTTCACGGGTATCAGATGTAGGTAAATGAGAATAAAGACCCACGAAATTACCCAGGAAATCGATAGCGCTATCGGGTAAATTCATCACGTAATGGCTAATCTCATTCGGTATCGGGATATCTTTAAATTGCGGTTTGCTTCTTTCAAGGGGTTGTTGTGGCGTGTTGTCCGTTTCAGGACCAGTTGATTCTTGTTTCTTTTGTCTCTTTCTATGATTATGGCTAGCTTTCTTCACTGGTAATTTGATTTTACCATCTGATTGACTGGTAATAAATGTATCCAATAATTTTGGTGATTCTCTAATAAATTCTGCACCATCTAAATTGAATGGTTTAACCATTAACCCAACTTTGTTTAATTGAATATTTTCTTGTAAATATTTAAAGGATTCTGGATTCAAATCATTGGCTAATACAATAACTTCCTTCTTACCAGCTGGTACTGCAAAGGGTCCGACACCGGCAAAAACATCACAGACCACTTGACCCGGTTGGAAATATTGTGTGACTAATCTATCATGTTCAGTGTGTAATCTGGAGTTCCAATAAACTTTACTGAAATCAAATTTGAAAGTACAATTAGATTCCTTTTGTTCCACCACTAAAGAATCACTCTTCCCGGCAATGACTTTCATAGGGAAAGTTCTAAATTTCGTGGCAATGGAACTGACTTTATCAACGACACATTCAATCTTGGTGTTTTTATCTAAGATCACTTGTCCAATCAATGAATCAAATGGTTTAAATTCTTTTCTCAAATTTAGATGAGCAATGTGACCTGTGATAGTGAACCCAGTAGGGATCTCATCTAAGTATTCTTCAGGTAAAACACTTTTCAAGATCTCTTCAGCTTTCCAATAATTGTAATCCAAGACATATTCATAAGGTAAAAATTCTGCATCTACAGATTTTAAATATTGTAATGCCTCAGTGGGTAATTTTGTATCCACTTCAGCTGGTGATTTAATAGTATCAGTCAATAGGACACCTTTAACGATCTTCCCTTCAGTCTCATCTAATTTAATAACATGAGGGATACGTGGAACACGAAGGATGCAGCTCTTATATGTCTTGGCAAATTCACTGATATGTTTAGGGTTTGGAAATTTAACGACACACAATGGAACTTTAGTGACGAAAAAAGATCTGTCTAAAACTTGCATTTGACGATTCACTGGAGGATCATATTTCGATAGAGTGGCCATAGTAGTTATATTAGATTTAATCGATTGTACAATTGGGTTGATGGCTCGTAGATGCCTCTGCATTACATATAGTAGAGTGCCATCATCACCACTAACAATTTATTTTTCATCTCATTGAAAAATTTATTCTAGATAATTGTTGAGTACCCGGACAACTTGTTAAAATTACTTAGTGACATATACATATATATATCCAACAATTGGTCTTTCAACATTTATCTATATTAACAGTTGAGTATTTACAAATTTCATTTATTTACAAGTTCAAAATTACTTGGTCTTATTGGCATCGTTCTTGGTATTATTCTCCTTCTCAAAAGATTCCATTCTTCCTTTTAAACTGGAACCTACATATTTCTCAAAAAATCCAACTTCCTCCTTCTTTTTCACGTCACCTTTCTTCTTAGCGACAATACACCATGTAGTCCCCATATGTGTTCTTCTTTCTTCAACAATTTCTAATCCTGAATCATCAATAATTTCACCAATGTCAAGGTTCCAACGACACCCCCACGTTTCTAACCTCTTCACTGCACGTTTGTCTAATATATTATTTATCATCTTATGTTCACTTCTACCATGTTCTAACAGTACGATTCTCCCCTCTGGTTTTAAAAGATTGGCGAAATTTTGTAATGCACTCACAGGATCTTCATGTGAACATAAGCCAAATGCTTCCACAATACTATCATACTTCACATTGGAATTTTCATCAACCAAATTTGGTAAATCTTCTGCTCGACCAACCACGAAAGCTGCCTTCTTGAATTTGGGGAACTTCTTTCTAAATTTCTCTTGTGTGATTTCCATCATGGGTTCAGATGAATCCAAATATGTAATAGATTTAATACGATCAATGGGTAAATATGGAATATTTCTACCTGTACCACAGGCAACTTCAAGGACATCCCCTTGACAATGTCTCATTAACCATTTCCGTCTCTTGCCCATTCTGATGACCTTTTCTTCAAAATTGACTCCATCATCGTATTCAGAAGCCTTCTTATCATAAAATGGTGTCGTATCTCTAGGTGGTAATATATCTGTATTCAACTTATTTTGATCATTATTAGGTAATTGAATGTTATCAAAATTATCTATATGATCTTGTTCCATCATCTCTTTATATTTTTGCAATTTTAATTCATCTCTTGTTCTTGTTTTCCCCTTCAATTCTTTTATCCTTAACGATTCATATTCATTGATAGTTCCATTTTTTTGTTTCTCTTCCAACACTTCTAATTCCTTTTCCTTCTTATAAAGTTTCTTCATGAAATTGAATCCATATATTAGAAAGAATACGTATGCACCAATAAGGTACTTCGTCATACCTTTGGTAAACTTCTCAGATCTAGCAATTGCCCCCCATCTAATCAGACGATTTGGTGATTTCAATAAGGCTTCGAATTTCTCTTGTGCTATTTGTTCTTTAGTCTTCTGTTTATGCACGACAGTGTTATTTGCGGAATGGATTGGTTTAAAACTTGCATGTCTCGAAAATATTGGAGATGCAGTATATACTCCATTTTGAACTACAGTACTTGGTAATTTGACTGTTTGTATCCGTGTTATTCGTAACATACTCTATATGTATCTATCACTCATTGTCTTCTTGTAGTGTGATCCTTAAAAGTATTTTAAGATCTCCGTATCAAAAATAATATAATGGAAAAACATGGGACTTATCAAATTGATACAAATTTTATAAAAGATATTGATATGATATGAGATATATATGCATATATGATATTTTATTTGGGCAATTCATTAAAGTACTTTGGAAGGAATAAGTTGAAGAAAAAGAAAGAAAGATCAAAATCAATTATTTATCATAATCATAACATCATAAAAAGTTTAATTTTTTATATTTATTCTTCATCTTGCTTCTTGACCAAAGGCTTACCATTGGCAAAAGTAGCAGCCACAACCAATGGGAAGACCATAGTGACATCACCGTATACTTTAACTGATTTAGCTTCAGCCTTAATCTTACCCCAAGAGACGGCTTCATCTGGTCTAGCACCAGCATCAGAACCATCGAATTCTTGACCAGTGTTGATGTAAACAGCATAATCAGCACCATTTCTCATCAAACAAGCATTGGCAATATGATGTTTAATTAAACCACCACCAAGAATCAACATACCAGCCTTAGAGGCTTCCATAGACATGGAGTTAATTCTACGGATATCAGCAACAATATCCACTCTCAATTGTTTTGGGGAAGCTTTGAAAGTATGGAAGAAAAGCATATCACCAATGGAACCATCAGTAATAGCTGGACAGAAAACTGGAATTTTATTCTTGTGAGCCCAGTAGATCACAGAAGATTCATCATTAATTTCCTTACCTAATCTGTCAATCAACTTAGATGGAGTCCAAATTGGAGTGCTTGGGTCGGTACTGGCATCCAAACAAGAATCGCCATGTTCCTTAACGTAAGCTTCTTGTTCTTCCAACATAGTATCTAAGATTGGCACAATCCACTCTTCAAATTTACAGTAATTGTCATTTGGGACTAATAAGTTACCAATTCTGTTCATACCTTCATCACGCAATTTCTTACCTGGTAAAGAGAATTCACCTAAATAGGTTGGAGCCAAACATTTAATGATATCTTCTTCGATACCACCACCAGTAGACACTAAAGCGTCAACCATCTTATGTTGAACCAAATATCTTAAAGTGTCTCTTAGACCAGAAGAAATCAAATTAGAAGTGTAACCCATGAAGATGGTAGTCTTTTGGTAACCTTCATCATCGAAAGAACCCTTTTGCTTATGTTCTTCTAAGTCATCGATGTGCTTACCTCTCCATTGTCTCATGTTATCGATAATATCACAGGCTTGACCTAAAGAACTAGCTTGGAAACCCATAGTCTTCATAGCAGCGATCAAATCAGAAGCACGCATATCGGTAGCATTCTCCTTTGAGTAATCGATACCTGCGACTTTGATGAAGTCTTCTGGGACTGGGACAGATTGTTTCAAGACGGCGTCTTGTAGGATATCAGGTAGTTTCTCGTTCAATTCAGACATTCTTTAAGTATTGATTGATTGATAGGCTTATCTAATTAAAATATCAATCGAACAAAAGAGAAGAGGAAGGGGATGTCAAATGTCTAATCTGAGATGCCAAATCTCGAAAAGATAACGTGAGAATGAAAAAAAAAAAAAAAGATTAAGTAATGAAAAATTTATCCTGAGGGTAACGTTTGCTCATCACTTGAATAACAGTTGACACAGTTGTTAACGAACCATGTCATGGAGATGTGGACGTTATGAGAACTTGTTTTTGGGCCACGGTAATGCGAACTTGGTGGTCCGAGACGAATTTGATTCTTCACTTGTACAAAGATTATGTATTCGTTATAAGGGTACGATAATCAAGAATAATGAATACACTCTCTCTAACTTCGACTTCATTAAGCAATTCATAGTACCACTACTTCGTCCATTTATATGTCACAATATATGCATGTCAGTTTTCCATTTAAATACGCCTGTGTATTTCATATCATTATATTATGATTTTCTGTCTATGGGTAGTGATACTGACTCGATTGATATTCCGCGAATACCGTCTGATGATGACAAGATTTATGCAATGACTATGACTAATTTAAGGCCTTTACCTGAATTTGAAACATGTCTACAATCAGATCAGTTTACAAAATTGTATACGAATAATACTAGGTCAAGTTACATATTGGAAATAAAACCCAAATGGTTACATTATCCAACAGGATATTGTAGAAATTGTACCCATAATGTTCACAAGAAAAGAGGTATTAAATATTGTTATACCAAACTATTAGACAATCCAACATATTTGAATGAGATATTAAAGCAAAGCAAATTGAAGGACGATGTGATAGATCGATTAGGACTCTATTTTGAAAAAGATGACAACGTATTAAAATATCTGTACAGTGTTCAAAAAAAGGTGTATGAAGAAGGTCATAATGGTGCGGATGATGATGATAATGATAAAACTGACTCTAAAAAATTATCATTGTTAATGACGTTAAGAGATGTTACATGTTTTATTCGATGGGATATGGACACTCCTGATAATACGGTACCGGATGCTAAAATTATAGATTTTGATTTGAAACCTGAGGAAAAGAGATACCATTGGAAAAAAACAGAAATTCGTCTAGATTCTCTTGAGGGTAAAGTGTATCATTAATCATAATATATATTAGGATCTTATATATATGTATGTATGTATGTTTATATTCTTAGATGTCAATGAAATAATTAATTAAGGCTGTGAAAAAAAATATGTTCAGAGGTAATGACGAAAAGTGATGGTTAGACTATGAAAAGAAAAGCTGCTGATATTGATTCAGGGTTGAACGTTTCAGATGATCAAGATTTGTTTGTGTTCTCTGATAGTGATTCTGATGATGGCTTCCTTGAAGTAAGTAGTAATAACGAATTAAGTGATATTGAATGGGAAGAAGTGCAATTGAATAATAATGATAATACTATCAAACATATACCTATTACAGTGGCTGTAAATAAAGAACATTTCGATAGGAATAAACACAAGAGAAAGAGAAGTACACTTTCTTCAGAGAATAGAAAGAAAAATCAAGATATAAGGCGATTATGCTTCCATTTGCATCTAATAATGATTCCATTTTTAATCAATACTCTCCGACAGAGAATTATTTGGACAGATGATATTAGACTCAACAGAAGATTGAAAAGATCAGTTCCTAAAATAATTTCCAAAAGATTTGAACTACTAGGTAAGCAAAATGGTGAAAAGAGAGATAAAACGCTCCGAACATTGCTTTTAGGGTTAGTTTATTGGTTTAGATCAACTTATAAGATAAATAGTAATGGGTTTCGCCAACATTTGGGGAGATTGAATTTTTTACTGCAATCTAAGAATACTACAAAACATAACTACGTGTTGGACAACCCAGAAAAATTTTATGGAACAAGACCACTACTAAATTCATTAGATCTCTTAGATGATATTAGAAAAATGGCAAAAAGCAAAATGTCAAATCGTGATATACTGGTGTTGTTTTTTGTAATTATATTAAAGAATATGATGTCTTCATTTTCAGACGTTCATATCTCACTTTGTTTTGCATTGCCTACCTTGCAGTATAATTCAATACATACAATAGACTTGACAGAAGTACCGAACAGATTTGATTCTGATCTCTTGGAGCCTTATTTTTGGGTTGAATTACATGTTCTAAATGAGATATATGTAATTGATCCAATAGTTCATTTGAAAGAAAGTGAGATCGTTGGGAAATTTAAGACTGATGAACCCATTTCATTATTTCAACCATTAATACAAACCAATCAACGATTTAACTATGTGGTTAGTGTTGATCTAAAAACGAAGGAGATGACAGATGTATCACCAAGATATATTAATAATCTAGCTTACAGATATTTTGATAATATTCTAAACAGAAACCCTACTTCACAATCATGGGATTTTAAATCATATGAATGGTTTAAAAAATGTTTATCCAGAATAAACCATGGGAAATATATTCCGACTGATGTTATGAAATCTATTGCCATGAAAAATATTAAATTCCCTGACACTTGGATTGAGTTACGTAAATCAAACAATTTTGTTACATTAACCCAACTGAAAGGAACAGAGATTATCGACCATCAGGCAAAGCCTGTTAGTGTATGGAAAAATGGTAACCATAAAGAAACGTTATATTGGAGGAAAGATATTATGACCCTTAAAAGTGCTCAACATTGGAGTGTTTTGGGGAGGACTGTACTACCAGATAGTAAACCATTGAAAGAGAAAAAATATTTGCCGTTGAAGAATAAAAGAAATTTTAAGTTTAATCCTCAATATGAAATCAAAGGGTTATATTCATTAGATCAAACTAAATTGACTCCCAAATTACCAGAGACGTATATTAATGATTATGGTGAGAGATGCCCAATCACTGATGTGTCTTTCTATAAAAATAAATTTGGTCATTTAGAGTTGTATACTGATAATATGTTACCAAGGGGATTCCAATTATTATCAATTGATGAAACTAAAATAAAACAGATGATCAATAAATACAACAAGACGAATGTTAAGAAGATTAAATATGTGGAAGTAGTCACCGGATTTGATTTTAAAGAAAGACCTGGTTACGCTATACCAATTATCAATTCGATCCTATTAAATGATGACGATTATTACAAAGCAAAAGAATTGATTAAAAGAGATATTGAAATTCAAAATTTACAATATTGGGATATGCTTTTGAAAAAAATATCTATTAAAGATAGATTAGATAAAACTTATGGAGAATGATATTAAAAAATACATATACATATATTATTTAAATATAGGTTTATTATTCATCAAAATTTGCTTTGCAAAATTTTATTTCTTTCTTTTATTTTAGTATACAAAAATCTTTGATTTCTTTAAAAATCAGATTTGATTAGATTAGATAGCGTCTTCCACTTCACTGAATAAATCACTGTCGATATCTTCAGGAACATCACTGTAATGATCTTCGTTGTCACTGTCGTCACTGGAATCACTTTCATTTTCATCTTTAGTTTCACCTTGTGCTTCAGCTTCCTTTCTTGCTCTTCTTCTTTCAAGTTTTCTTTCCTTCTTGGCATCCTTCACTGCTCTCTTCTTTTGGATATTAGCTTCTTGTTCCTTTCTTCTTTGTTCTCTTAATCTTAATTTAGCAGCATGTTTCTTCTCTAATAGTCTAATTTCTTCATTAGATTTATGAACGAATTCATGATGTAAAATCTTACCAGAACAGATACCTTCTTCAATTTTCACTAATCTTAGGTTTAGTCTTGGCCCAACTTCAGTTAATCTAATAGCTTTCTTCTTTGGAGCCACGACAGGTGAATCGTCTCTAGAGTCAATATCCATATCGTCATCGTCATCATCACCGTCTTCCTTCTCCAACCCAGTCTCTAAATCAATCTTTGGCTTTTGTTGTTGTTTCACTACATCAATGTTATTATTTCTTTCAGCAATTTTCACAATAGCATCTTCATCATCTTCTTCCATTTCAGATTCAGAAGTGTAAGCGTTTAAATCATGATCTAAGATTAATGATGAGATATCTTTCTTGGAATTCAAATTTGGTAAAGATTTGTTCAGATGACTCTTAGCATTATACAATTTCTTTAAGTTTCTTGATAATTCCACATCTTTCACATCGATAAAATAATGACGTAATGAGATCTCTTGAGTCTTAGCATCTTTATTTATCATTAGAACTCTCTTTATAGAATTTAATTGAGTTTGACCTGGATTTAATGGTGGGAAAATATTTTGAAACATGGAGATGATTATTTTTTCTACATTTTCATCACCATTTGTATTACTTGTATTGTTGTTAAACCCATTTAACACTAATAATGGTGGATTCATCACATCATCTTTGTTTAATGATTTAGGTCTTCTTAAAAATCTCTTGATATCTTTACTCAAAGAATAATCTAACACACTGAAAGTGATGGTAGGACCCTTTGGGGTTCTAGCGACTTTCAAAGAGACATTACCTGTTCTTTCAGATTGAGTGAAAATGAATAAATGTGACACATCTAATGGACCACACATCACCACGAAATCTTTCAACTTATTGGATTTTCTTTCTTTCAATTTAATTGCTGTGTGTGGTTGCATGATCTGACGGAAATCTTTCACCAGTTGGTTTAAAGAGTGGTTAGCCAAAGACGTTTGCCCTACTCTGATGACCATCGATTTAGGAATCCCCTTCAACACTTCCTTATCGACCACCACATGCGTTCTCTTCTTAGTTCTTCTCTTAGCCATACTTCAATATACTTGTATATGATTGATTCAAACTACACAAACAACTGTAATAAAGCTTGAAACAACTATTTAAAATGGCGATGAGCTACAGTCAAAAATCTCATAGTAAATATAATTTTTCACTATTTTTCCAAAATGAAAAATTTTACACGAATCTGTCGTCGCGAGTGATCGGGCGCGGCAGAGGGAAGACAGAAAACCTGAATCCACGAAAAACGTCTCAAATAAAAATTTTATGGTGATTTTGTTTCCCATAAATAAACAAACCTATTTATTGTCGTTGCAGTCAGAAGAAGGTATAGTCAGATATTGATTGCATTGAGAATAACTGCACCATATAATACAACAAGTGTTTGCTTTGTGTTTTAACTAAATGGCAAGCGTGAATCCAGGTGTCAGCGAATCTGGTACACCTCCACAAATTGAGTCGAATGATCCCCCTAGTAACAGTGTGACAGTGACAGAACAAAATGGTGACTCTCTAAGTGATATTAAAACCAATGTCATGGACATGAGAAAACAGTTTGAAGAATTAGAATCGTTGATTGTGTCATCTTCCTCTACAAATAATTCTAACATGGAAGATTTCTTGAAATCCTTAAGAACAATTTCTCATAATCAAACGGTTTTAGAAAATAAGTTAGAAGACACTATGAAGAATCAAATGAATACAGATATTTTGGTAAACAATTTAAATCAACGTTTAAATACATTATCAACTGTTTTGAATTCTAAAAATATTAAGAAACTGATAAACACGTCCAACATCGATTTATCATCTATTAATAATGATCACACGGCACATGCTAATGTTACCACAAATCCTACTCCTGCAAGGAGAGGACCAGGAAGACCAAGAAAAGATTTTTCGTCTGTATCTCGTTTGAGTTCAGATGGTAAAATAGTTGAAAATAATAATGGTGAATTATCTACAGTGAAAGTCTCTTTACCAACGGGTTCTGTACAATTATCCAAATCAAAACGTTATTTTATTGATCCATTGGATGCAACGAATAACTCTTCTCCCTCACCTTTCCCACCGGGATCTTCATCTGCTTATCCACCAATTTCCGCTTCATCAAGGCATGGTAACCAACATTCCGATAAGGATTCTGATGAGGAAGACGATGAGGGGAACGCTTCTACTAACACAACTACTACAACAGTGGTGGAACCAGCTGTGAGATCTAAAAATCACATGCTAACAGATGTACAAGATAATAAAAAAAAAGGGTCTCACCGTGCATGTGACACCATGGATAGTATACTGATAATACATCCTCCAAAGAGAAGAAGAGGTAGACCTCCGAAGAAGAGAACTGTGGAGACTGTGATAATTAACAAACCAGGTGTTCGTGTTGCAACAAATGATGATAAGGAAACTTTACCTCCTCCTAATAATAATGATCAATCTGCTGTTAAAACAGAATTACCTTCATCACCTTCACAATTGGCCAAAGATGTAAATACACAACAATCAGTTAATACAATCCAGAATAATGTTACGCCTATAGAGAATGATAACACGGAAGGTAGTGGTTCTCAACCTGTAATCAAATTTGACACTGATGTGATCGCTAATGATGAAGAAGTTTCAAAACAGAATAAATTAGATAAGATGAGAGATTCTCGTGAGAAAATGTTGACTAATATGAAATATAATGACAGAGATAAACATAAATTGTTCATGGAAACCAATAAAGACTTATTGTTTGCTTTGAAAGAAGATGAAAGAAGAAGACGAATGACAGCTACTGTATATGATTATTCATCCATGGTCACAACAATTCCAGCGGCTCCTGATAAGAGACGTCCAAAAATGGATAAATTTCCAGTGGAAAAGATTAAAACTAAGGTTGCCCCACGTAAAAAAGCCGGTCTATCAGATCTGTTAAATTCTAGTGATGAATTCCATATTCAATCAATTTCTGAAACTGGAGAAACAATCACTGAACGTGACATGACAGCTCGTAAGCGTGGTTTTGGTGACTTGAAACCAGAGGATGATATAATAAACATTAAAAGACAACAAATGCCATTACCATCTAAAAAGTCGGTAAATGTTGCAGAAACTAGTAGCACTGTTAATACTGTTGCTGCATCTGTTGTTTTACCACCACCTACAGAAGAAGTTTTTCCAAATAATGAACCAGAACAACGACAATTTATTAATACACAGGTATTTGACGGGAAAATTCTTCCGAACGTTGTTGTAGAGACAAATAAAGAACCAAATAGATATACTTTACAAGGTGTTGATATTGACACACTTCGAAATCACGAAGAAGGTGATACTACAGGTGGAAATAGTCCCTCGGGGACACCATCAGGGTCAACAGATTTTCAAGTAAACCAAATAATGGCAGCCCCCATTGAATTACTCTGTAGAGATGGGTTCTTCTATCGTAGAAATGTTCCACAAGTGCCTATTACTACTGGTACATATCTAGAGTTTAAATTTAAAGCTAAAGAGGATGAATTATTGAAGATGAATTCTATTGATACGGAAATGAACAAGGGCAGCTCTACCACTACAGGCGGATTAAACCCTATATCATCACAAAAGCAAGATCGTAACAATGCTCATTTTTTAAGACCAGAGATTGAACGTGAAACTGAGATTACTTTTGCTGTCTTGAGTAAGACCACATTAACTGAAAGATATGTTAATTCATTGGAATATTTTATGATGGAATTCCGTTGGGAAAATAAATTAGTCAGTTTAGGTTTAAAATTACGCGAATCAAAGAGAACGTGGCAAAGAAGAAAGGCATTATTTTCATTATTTGAATTTTGGAGAGACCAATCTGTAGAGAAGAGACACATGCAAGGTTTTACTATGTTGCATGCCATTAAAGAAATGGAAAATTATAGAATATTCATTAACAGATCAGTGTCATGGTTTTATAATCATATTACGTTGTTGAAAATGATCTTATATGATCTTTGTGATAATGTAAATACTCAATGGAGAGAATGGATGTTCCCCAAGGACCAACCTTTACCTAGATTGGGTGAATTCCATCCAATGCAAGGTGGGACGTTAACTATAGAAAATATTAATGCAGTAATGGACCATGTCTTGGTATTTGACCTATTAGATGACGGTACTGAAAATAATCAAGTGAAACAATCACAAATTGTTTTACCCCAGCATAACTTTTGAGGGAAAAATTTTTTTGTGCGTGTGAATGAATGAAAATATATAAATATATATATCTATATAACGTATATGAGTATGTTTCTATTGTAATGTTGTGCCTTATATGAGATATTATGAAACAAGCCTATTGTCTAAGTAAGTATCGGGCGGGGGCCTAGATCACGATTCAGAGATCCAGTCAGGGCAAACCGTGATCTAGACCCCCCGATATAAAATGAAATGGAGAAAAAAAAACGGAGCGATAAAAAAAAAAAGAAATTCGGTACGAGATACCAAGGCACTTAGACTTCCCCATCAGGCAACTTCCAGAGAAAAGGCCGTAGGGACGTACCGGATTCTCGAGCTCAGTTTTGTAAGCATGGAATGTGTTTTATTGTTACAGTGACTTGCGTGTGAAACTCATTTTGTGCGATGATTATAGATTATATAAATATGGTATATCATCGAAAAGAAGTTTGGTAAATCTTTCGAGGGATGCTCAACAGAGGTAACATTTCAAGATGGATTCTCGTCGTTCTTTACCACCCATTAAATCTATTTGGATAGATGAAGACCAGTATGTGGAAAAATTGTATGGGTTCCAAATGGAGCAAATCATGGAGAGAACAGATATGTTCTTAACTGATAGTGAAGAAGAAGATAATGAAGAAAATAGTGCTAGTAGTCGAGAAGATATGCGAATACTGATATTGAATAGTGATAAACCACAATTACCCAATAAATCGAGTATTAATTTAAATCCATTGGAAAAGAGTACATCAGTTGTTGTACCTGATCGCCCTGTGGATGTCGTGCCTACAGAGTCAACCAAATCATTCATTTCACATATACCCTTTAAGAACAAGTTTATTCAATTAATTAAGAATACCACAAGCTCATCGAAAAAATCAAGACAACGAAGGATATCGATCCCGTTTGCCTTCCAACATATTTCTCATGGTGATAAGCCTGTGAGCACTACCAGTGTAGAGACATCACCATCTCCATTGATGTTAGCAGACTTAGATACGTCCACTATAACTAGTGTAGAGACAATGACTCACAAATCCGTTGCCTTTAGTGCATTTTGTACACCAAAAATAAACCGTCATGAATCGTCGTTTTCCAATGACGTTTTTGCTTGGGATAAAGCTATGCCATCCCCCACGACTACATTAGTGGATTATGGTGAACCATTTTAAGGAGGAACTTTGTATGTAATGATGATTATACATATATAAATAGTATTCTGAAAAAAAAAGATAACGTTTTTATCGAAAGAATGTATTAAAGATAGAGTGAGATTTCCAAATGGAGGAAAACAAGGACGAGATTGTGGTCAGATATGTCACTGCCGATGACAAAGAATCATGGGTTAAACTATGGCAAGGTTTCCAAAGTCATTATGAAGAACATCCACCTCAAGGTATTGAAGAGGCCAATTGGACTAAATTTATGGATCCACAGGTGAGTATGTGGTCCGCCCTGGCTGTAAACACTACTACTGGTAACGCCATTGGGATGGTTAATTTTTTAAGTAGATTATCCACTTGGGATTTAACAGAGATCATATATTTGAATGATTTATATGTGGACCCCAATGAGAGAGTGAAAGGTGTTGGTAAAAAATTAATTGAATTTGTTTATCAAGAAGCCGATAAGAAAGGTACACCCTACGTGTATTGGACCACCGATCATCACAATCATCGTGCACAATTGTTGTATACTAAAGTGAGTGAATTGACTTCGAAAGTTATCTATCATAGAAGGGTGCAAAAATGAGTCAGGATTAGTCATAGTGATGATAACGGTTATCAAACCTTGAAAAAAAAATATATATAACTATTTATTATTGTATATATAAAGGAAGAATAAACGGTTGTATCATCCAATTGTCTCCATTAGAGTAACACAAGTAAGAATGAGTGTTGTTGTAAGATACGTCACAGCTGCTGACAAAGAAGAATGGACTAAATTATGGAAGTTATATTTGAAATTTTATAAGACTGAATTACCAGATTCACAAAGTGATTTGAATTTCAAGAACTTCTTGAATCCAGATGTTAAGATGTGGGCTGCCATTGCTGTGAACACTGATGATGACGATAGAGTCATTGGTATGGTCAATTTCTTTCAACATCATACCACTTGGGAACCCGAAGGTAGAATGTTATTGAACGATTTGTATGTGGATGACACACAAAGATTACATGGTGTTGGTAGAAAATTAATGGAATTTGTTTTTGCTGAATCTGATAAGATGGGTGTTCCATACGTGTATTGGAACACAGACACATACAATCATCGTGCTCAATTGTTATACACTAAAGTTGGTTATTTGGCAACCAAATGTAAATATGTCAGAAACGGTTATTGAAAAATTTGAAAAATTAAAAACCAAACACTTTCAATAACTGTAAGTAAGTAAAGTAAGTAATGGTGGATAGATTTAATATAATACGATTATGTTCTCTGATAACACTTGTGGGGATATGGTGTTTCTTCTCTAGTATGAGTATATCTTTATCACCTCATATGCGAGATTCTCATGTAATAATTGATCATGAATTGACAGGAACACAACATGAACCAGTGGAGGATTATACAGGTAATCAAGAGTTGAATGAAGTTGGGAGAGACGCATGGTTATTGTTCCATCAAGTATTGAATTCTACGAACAGTCGAGATTGTGATAAAATACACCATTTCATTACACTTTTCGGTGATTTATACCCAGATTGTGATGTAAATGGTACTAATTTGTATCACGATGCTATATTAGTGGATCCAATGCCCACATGTCATAACCCTTACATTGTTAAATTGTGGGGGTGCCACATACATAACAAAGTGAATCAACAATTGATGAAAGAGGAGTTTGATTGTTCATTGTTGTTCACAGATGAAGAATTGAGTTCAGATGAATTTAAATTCAATAAAGTGACATGGGAGAAAGAATCTGAACAATTGGGATAATATATATATATAGGTTTATAAATGAATTGATAGATGAATAATAATTTATTTTTTTAAAATGCTTTACATAGGATGCTAAAATGTCGGTAATAGAATATATGGTAAACTGTATAGTTGAATTATAATAGAGACAAAGAGTTTTTCCTTTGTTCCTGTTGTGGGGCAGCGGTAGCCTGTTGTTGTGTTGGAGCCAATAGTAATTTGTCTAGTGGGTCCAAAGCAGTGACACTTGCATCTGAGTTTTTCCTTGAGCTAGGTTGTGACACTGGGGATAAGTTTGGAATGATGAAAGGTAAAGATTCTTCAGCAGCTAGTAGAGGTAAAAAGGCCATTTTGTTTGTTTGTTGTTTGGTTAGTGGAGTGGAAGTACCAGTGAGAGAGAGTACAGTCTGTTATACCACCGCCCTTTATATACGCAGTTGCCCCAGGCAGAGGGTCATCACTACTGCGGAATTACTAACACGTTCTTAGTCATTCCGCGGCGGACATTGAAGCGCGCGGCATGACGGTGTGTGTCACGGCTGAATTCGATTGGCCGGGGCGTCATGAGTGGCGGGTAATGTCATGGATTTATGTGTATTATGTAGAGAGTATATAGATTTACTTGTGGGTGTAACCGATGATGGCTTGTGTGGCTTTCAAAGCCTCGAACTTGACACGGGAGTCGCTGTGGTTCAACAGTTCCATGATGACCACTTTGCCGTTCATGGCGTTTAGCACGTCGACGGATTCGCCCGGTAGTAACTCGATCACGTGCGTGATGTCATTTAATAACACTTGCATGGTCAATTTGTTATCTTGGGGGCATTCCATTAAGGTGGTGATTAATTGTTTAAACAATTTCCAATTGTCATCTTTGAAACGGTTGATGTTATCGACCCAGAAGGAATTGTCAATGTGTGGTGGAGACCAAACGATTAATTTGGAATTAATCTCTGCTAAATATTCATCAAATGATGTCAATTCTTTGTATTCGTCACTTAACAATTCTTTTAAATTGATCATATCTTGTCTTAATTCTTCATCAGAGTATTTTCTTTCGACTAATGAATCCAGTGTGGGGATACCGTTACCTAACAAGATTAAATTCTTGATAAAAGTTCTGTGACCCTTCACTTCAGGGGAACAACATTGTAAGATGATGGATAGTGAAACACGAGAGATTTTCTCTTTGATGGTTACTTTAATCAATTGTAACAAGTTTAACAATTGATTTAAATATTTGTTAGAGATTTCTGTAGCGATTGTTTGATCAAATGTCAATAACCAAATTAACACTAGTGAATAATATTGTAATTGAATACCCAAATTGTTGGAATTAGTGTTCACGATGATCTTGTTGTTACTGTCTTTGCCCCAAGAGATGATATTGAAAATTGTGGGTAAGATATCACTCTCGTGGGACCAAATGATACGACGGTATTGTTTCACTGTGGCTAATTCTTGTAACAATCTGATACACACGTAACAAGTATCCATTTGTGCAGTGGTTTGTAAAATGGTTAAAAATTTGTTGTTGGTTAATAATTTTTCCACCAAAGTGGCATTTAACAAATTTGGTTGAATTAACAATGACACTAAATTGAATGAAGAGATCAAAACAGTTTGTAAATCTTCTTGCCCCAAGGAGACATCAAATAATTGTGTCAATCTTTCCTGATTGAAAAAATTGACAGTGCTTTTAGATATGTCACATTTATCAGAAGACAATAATTCAGCAATTAAATTTTGTACAGATTTAATTGCATCTTTATTTTCAGCAGTTTGTAACAAATGGATCAATGGTTGCAACACGTTCTCATCAATGGTCAATTTTTTCAAATCCTCATCGTTAGCGTTACCTCTCACTAATAAATTTTCTAATTTTTTAGCAATGGATGCATCCAATTCACTTAATTCATTGGATCTAGCCAATGCATCCCATGCGACGGATCTGGACCTGATGGCACTACGGATCTCGTTGAAATGTGTGCTATCCAACAGGATTCTTCTATCGTTTGACATTGTTGCTTTGGTTCTTGCACTTGGTTCTTATCAGTAAGTACTGTCTCTTTTTTTTTATTTGTTTCTTAAATTTCACCGAGAAAATCGTGGAGCGTGATGACACAATGCAATGCAATAAGGCAATTTAATAACACAGTTAAAACATGATTAATAAATAAGTACTATATAAATATTGTATAGGTTAAAGAGGGGGGATGGGGACATTAAAAGATCATTAAAATTATTGTAATTCTCTGTCGAATTCTTTGCTCATATCAGCACCATCGATGGCACCACACACGGTTTCACACATGATACCAGTGACCAAATATGGATCGATGTTAGAAGCTGGTCTACGATCTTCAAAGTACCCGTAACCTTCCTTAGCGACAGATCTTGGGATTCTGATGGAGGCACCTCTGTTAGCGACACCAGAGGAGAACGCAGTCATGGAGGCGGTTTCATGTCTACCAGTTAATCTTTGTTCATTGTCAGCACCGTACAATTTAATATGTTCAGCGTGTCTCTTAGCCAATTTTTCAATGGCTTCGTCAATGTATTTCATACCACCTGGTTGTCTCATTTCCTTGGTGGAAACGTTAGTGTGACAACCGGCACCATTCCAATCACCCTTCAATGGTTTTGGATGTAAAGAAATCTTAACACCGAATTCTTCAGCGACTCTGTGTAAGAAGTATCTAGCCATCCATAATTCATCACCCATGGCGATACCAGTGACTGGACCAACTTGGAATTCCCATTGAGATGGCATAACTTCAGCGTTAATACCAGAGATGTGAATACCAGCGTACAGACAAGCTCTGTAATGAGCTTCAATGACGTCTCTAGCGTACACTTTACCGGCACCGACACCACAGTAGTAAGGACCTTGTGGAGCTGGGAACCCACCCTTTGGCCAACCGTAAACGTTATCGTATTGGTCGAACAAAGTGTATTCTTGTTCCAAACCGAACCAAATTTCTCTGTCCTTGTGGGCATTCATCAATTTAGCGGCTTCATGTCTGTGGTTAAACTTGTTTGGAGTACCATCGTTGTTGAAACATTCAGCCAAGACGACAATGTTGTCACCTCTTCTGAAAGGATCTGGGTAGAAGGCCACTGGCTTCAAGTACACGTCAGAGTCGTGACCTGGAGCTTGGTTAGTGGAAGAACCGTCGAAGTTCCATTCTGGCAATTGGTCGACGGAAGTGATCTTCTTGTTCAAAGTTCTACCTTTGGAACGCATGTTACCGGTCCCGTCGATCCAGACGTATTCGGCGATGATAGCACCTCTTTGATCTAATTCTAGATATTTTTGTAAGATGATGGTCTTTTCAATGTGAGTGTCAGACATGGTGATGTGGTGGTGTGGTGTGTTCTGTAACAAGAAAGACACAACACGAGCACTTGAGATAGCGAATATTTTCCCGATATATATATGTAAATACCACAGAGTGTTGACAGTGGAATAACTTACGATAATGCAAACAATCGGTGTTGCGTGTTATCAAACTGAGAGGATGACTATAAGTTGTGAACGAAAATGGCGCAACAAACTGTGCCCTGCGTGACGCTCACGAAGAGCGCAATCCGGGCTGTGCCGAATTTGCCCGGGTGCGCGCCGGGTAGCGGCGAGGGTGGGACGTGTATACAGTACACTGTGTTTGTTGCGTGCAGTAGATACAGAGACAACACTGTAGAAACACACAGGGCACGTGCCGTTCCAGGCCGGGCAACACCGCGGCAACCCTTGCAGTGCGCGGCCGGGTGACGGGCTTATCTATTCTGGTTTGTTTACATTTCGATTCGAGTTTTGCGGGGGCCGTAAACCGGGCCGGCCATGGGAGAGAGTACAGTGTAACACAGTAAAGATACAGATACAACACAGTGAGAAGTACAACGCCTTATCTTCACGTCACGTCCCGCAAGATCCCGCAGGGTTTCTGGCCAGAGTAAGAGACAGAGTGAACAATATTGCGGGGTCGTCCCCCGTGATATACAGCAGTAGCGTGTTGGTTTTTACATAGATTACATACTCTCTCAGCTCGAAGAAGAGGGCGGCAACAGCCACTGGCCCAGCGTCCAGTCGGGTAACTGCGCCGCGGTCTGCACACCGGACCACGCCTGCAATTGTCTGTCCAGTGACACCTGTGAGGCAAACGTCACTAATTTGTACTGTGGGAACCGCGTGGACAGTTCTCTCACTATACGCGGTTCAGTGCCCGGTATCAGTGATGTGCCACCAGTGATGATCACATTGCCCAGCAGGGCAGAGTAAACTTGCTCTGCGGAGGTCAGGGATACCGCCGCGGTCGTGGCAGTGGAATCAGGACTGGTCGACCCGTTAATTAACGAATTGGTCACACTGTTATGCGATGAAGTGGTAGTGTTTTGTGCTACACGAGGGATCAATAACGAGGAACCCACACTGGCAATTGAATTGGCCTGTGTGATACCTTGCACTGAGACACTCGCCGCAGTCTTCTTAATACTCTTCTCGATCAATGAACCAATGCCCTCCTCCGCATTAAACTCACTGGACACGGCACTGGGGTCAAATAATGCCTCGGTCAACTCCAAGCATTCCTTGTTGGTCAATTCCATAGTACGTTGACTGGGTACATGTAAATATTGTTTCTTTTGCAACAATGGGTTGTTATTTTGAATGGAATCAATCGTAGAACTAGGTAATGTAGCACCACCAGAATATTGTTGCATTTGTTCTTGTTGTTTAATGTACATCTCAGCTTGCTCCTTATAGTAACGCTCCAACTCAACAAGATCTTTGTCACTGACACTTAACATACTCTCTTTAAAATCTAATATCCATGTGTTAACATTTTGCCAAACCCCCACAGAACTCAATGTCTCGGTCATACCCAATTTTTGTCCAACTAAATGATCCAAGAACGCTCCACCATAACGGGATTGCATTACACCACTCTTAACGACAACACCTTCAAACACAGGTGTAACATTAACACCATGTAAACCAATATCAACGACTAAGGCACTACTTTTCCCCTGAGCCAAGGACACAGCAAGGGGTTCCAAGACAATTTGCAATACGGGGACATGCAACACGTCAAAGGCCAAATGCATATATTTCTCCATAATAAATTTAATCTTTTCATTACTTGTGATCACTGGCATACTCACTACCAGTGGTAATTCTTCAGGTGAAACATGTAATTGAGTATCATAAATATATTTCCATTGACGTTCAATGGCTTCCCAATTGTATGGTAAACCTTTCTCATCCACCAACGTGTAAACTTCACAACCAATTTTCTTAGAATCCATCTCTAACATTTCATAAGTGTCAAATATATATTCTTGGTCATTCGTGTAAATGTATGAACTGGGTAAACTACACTCGGGTAATTCACTGGTACTGAAACCAGCAGTGGTTCTATCAGACCCGACATGGATCACAACACATTTTCTTGTCATTGTCTCTTGCTTTGCTTGTGTGGTTCTTATTGGATTGTTAGATTTTTTTTTTCGTTGTTTTTTTGTTTATCGTTTTTTGGAATTTGGAATATTTATGAGTGAGATGACAAGTATCGAAATAAGAAATGGGAAAGTAAGTCTGTCTTGCGTATATGACAGGATGCGAATGCTTTGTGACCAGTCACATTGATATATATTTGTCGAATTGGAAATGGGCACTGCTTGAGACAAATAAATCTGACAAATATTGGTTTCTTGTTCTCTAAAATAACTTGTAAGATATCTTGTACCGTCGAATGATAACAACTATCAAAACAGCATAACTAACATCCAAATAAATCAATTATCATTCTGATAATCTACATAATTTTAGATCTTTTGAAATTTTTTTTATTATTTAGTGGAATTATAAGTTTCAATAAAAAAATTGGGTTTACTTCTTGGCCTAAAGGATAAATCGTCTCCAAATTATAAACAAGTATTAAATATACATATAAACCGTACACTACAATAACTTATTGAATTAGAAAATACACCTGTTTAAGCCTACGATGTTATCTATCCATTTTTCTCTAGTAAAATTTATCGTAATAATTTCAACATTTCCCCTTTGACTCTCTCAACCCTTCTTCGTAACTTGAATTTGAATAAAAATACACTTTATTATCAATACAACCTTATCAATATCGTATCCGATAATACTACATCACATTTTAAAATGTCACGCCGTCCACAGTGACGTATTACTCATTGTAAAAAAATTGTTCAAAAAATCTTTATTATTCAAACTGTAGATAGTCACTATTCTTATATATTCTTCTTTTAAATGCTCCAAAGAGCCTTTGCCCTGAAAACTCCCACCAGACTATTCTTTCGAAGAGCCATTACCACAATGTCCGAAGAACAACCAATTGTCTCCAAAGATGCTCCTGCTGCTGCTGCCCCACCTCACACTAACAAAAAGGCCGCTAAGAAATCAAAATTACAAGTCTCTTTAAAGACTCCAAAGGGTACTAAAGATTGGGCTGACACTGATATGGTTATCAGAGAAGCTATCTTTAACCATTTGACTAATGTTTTCAAACGTCACGGTGGTGTTACCATTGACACACCAGTATTTGAATTACGTGAAATTTTAGCTGGTAAATATGGTGAAGATTCTAAATTAATTTATAATTTAGAAGATCAAGGTGGTGAATTGACTTCTTTACGTTACGATTTAACTGTCCCATTTGCTAGATATGTGGCTATGAACAACATTCAAAATGTTAAGAGATACCACATTGCCAAAGTTTACAGAAGAGATCAACCTGCTATGACTAAAGGTAGAATGAGAGAATTTTATCAATGTGATTTCGATGTTGCTGGTGCTTATGAAACCATGGTCCCAGATGCTGAAATCTTGTCAGTGGCCGTGGAAGGTTTAACTGGGTTAGGTATTTATGATTTTAAGATTAAATTAAACCACAGAAAAATCTTAGATGGTATTTTCAAGATTGCTGGTGTCTCAGATGAGGATGTCAGAAAAATTTCCTCCGCTGTTGATAAATTGGATAAACTTCCATGGGATGCTGTGAAAAAGGAAATTACTGTTGACAAGGGACAAACTGAAGAAACTGCTGATAAGATCGGTGAATATGTTAAATTAAACGGGTCTTTACAAGAAGTTTATGACATTTTAGCTCAAGATGAAGCTATCTTGAATAATGAATTGGCTAAACAAGGTTTAGATGAAATTAAAACTTTAATGGATTACACATCTGCATTCAACATTGATAAATATATCTCTTTTGATTTATCCTTAGCTAGAGGTTTAGATTATTACACTGGGTTGATTTATGAAGCTGTCACTGAAGCTTCTGCTCCACCAAAGAATGCCACTGAATTAAAGAAGAAGGCTAAATCTAGTGACGATGCCTCTGAATATGTTGGTGTGGGTTCCATCGCTGCTGGTGGTCGTTACGATAACTTAGTTAATATGTTTGCTCAAGCTTCTGGTAAGAAATCTTCTCAAATTCCTTGTGTTGGTATTTCTTTCGGTGTGGAAAGATTATTCTCTTTAATTAAACAAAGAGTCAATGCTAACACTAACATAAAACCAACTGCTACTCAAGTTTTCGTCATGGCATTTGGTGGTGGTCCAGACTGGACTGGTTTCTTAGCTGAAAGAATGCAAGTCACTAAAGAATTATGGAATGCTGACATTGAAGCTGAATACGTTTACAAATCAAAGGCTAACCCAAGAAAACAATTTGATGCTGCTGACAAATCTGGTGCTTCAGTTGCTGTTATCTTAGGTAAAGAAGAATACCCTGAAGGTAAATTACGTATCAAGAGACTAGGTCCTGAATTTGCTGACGATGATGGTGAATTAATTGATGCAAAGGATCTTGTTGATGTTGTCAAGACTAAATTATCTGAAGTTCACAAAGACGGTATTAATGAAGTTACTCGTTTATTGAGAAGTTTATAGATTATATATATATGTGTAATTATTAATTTTGTCTATAATAACTAACGATTTATCAAAAATTTACCAATCATTTCCTCCAACTTTATTTGCAAACTCATCAAATTTACCACCTATCGAACTGAATCTCCTACTGATCAACTCAGGTGTTTTTATCACTAGGTTTACACTAGAAGATCGTTTTTTACTCTTTGGTGAACTTGGAACTTGTGACCCGACTGGCTTTTCAAGTTTATAGTTATTTTCAAGTTTATATGAACTGGAGGAAAATAACTCACTTACTTGTGTTTCTGTTACATATGTTGTACCTCTCATCCACTGTAGAGGATTCACTCGAGGTCTATTAGGAATCTTAAATTTAGAATGGTAAATACTAGCTTCATTTTTGTGTTGTTTCTCACCAGTTAATGATACTAATGAGGCATGATATTTTTCGTCTTTTATAATTATGTCCCCATTATCCAATATAGAAGACTCTTGGATTGTTTTTATCGAAGAAGGAATACGAAAAACTGATATCCTTTTAAGTTCAGGTACGGTCAAAACTATTATATCCCCATTTGTTAAGAGTACGATAAGAGGTTTATCGTATACATTGTTAAACTCACATAATCCAACATTGGATATTGGGTAATCAAATATTTTTTTATTAACTGGGTTATTCTTTTCTAAATGTGTTAGGCACAATTCTTTACCGCTTACAAATACGATAAATCCTCGTATTGTCAATACATTAGGCAATGATTCGAATTCTTCTTGCGTAATCTTACAGTTCCCTTTTGTGGAATAATTATATGATAATATCTGGTCAATCTTACCCGAAGTAGTAACATCTTTAAAATCAACAAATTCAACTTTAAAGGCATTGTTTTTGGATAATATCTTTAAAGTTATTATTTGACCATTATCAGTACCACAAATAATGACAGGACTCTTATTTTTTTCTGAACTATATGGAATCATTAAAAATTCGATCTGTGTTATGCATTTGGCTGGAACCATAAAGGTGTCCTTTACATGTCCCTTATAGATAATTCTTAAAAGTTTTGAATCTATCACCATAAAATAACCGTCTTGATATGCAATTGCCATCAAACCAATACCACTACAACCTAATGCCGAAACTTTCCCTCTTTTCGCATGAATAGCCATTTTAGGCATAAAACCGTATTTTATATTATCAGGTGCCCTGCCTCTTACATCAATTATAGGTGTGTTAGAGTCCTCAATGGAGAACCTTCTCAAACATGTGACATGTTCTTCATCATTATGAGATGTTGTAGGAATATAATATTGATTATCTTCAAATTCGTATATGACAACGTCACCACTCTCTACAGCTGCTGCCAACATCAATGATTCAGACTCAAGCAACACATGTTCTACAGAATTTTTAGAACCTGTATTTAATACATGGGAAACATTGACCTCAAACACGGATGTGTCTGACGTATCTTCAAATGATGTATTCCATACCCGTATTGCTCCATTAGTATGTCCTGTAATTAATAAAGATCTCATATTTTCTTCCCTAGCAACGGAGGTTCTCATTGGTGTACCACCTTTTAAAAACCCAACACTTGGTTGAGCTACAGCATTCATGGTTAACCACGTATCATTTCTTATAGATATACCCATCATTTTGGTCTCTATCGGGCGAACCCAATCAATATTATGAGGAAACAAGGATGCAGTATGAATAAAAACGCCCATAGGATATAACATGGTCTCGATTTCTCCACTTTCTAATAAAACAAGAATCACTTCCGGAGAATGACAGCCTGCATAATAAGGTGTTCTTGTGGCAGTGGGTAAGATGTCACAAATTGGTGATTTATTGATTATGGGGAAAAGTTTTTGATTTTTTACACTAGAAAAGTAATCACTGACACTTTGCTTGGAACTCAAAGAATATACTGGACTCTTTCCAAAATCTATCATTATCAAACTTTGACTGTTACAATCTAAAGCCGAAGGTCCATTGACAACTAAAAGTTGTGTATATTCTGGATCGCTACTGCATATCCATCGGGCTTTTAAAATATGTGGTAATTCCATTTGAATAGGCTTTTTCAAACCCGGTACGGGAACATTGATGTCATCATCAAATAACGTTCTTGCCTCAATTAACTCCCCTGTATTTGTATCCCAGAATACCAATGAATTATCTTCGTGAATTGTAAGAATAAAGAGTGAATTAGGATGAAATAATGATTGTAAAACCCTGGGCGTTCTCTTCTTTCGAATATCAGTCGTGTAATCACCACCAGGTGCGTAAGGTGGGAGTTCATAAAGAAAACTTTGTTTAATTTTTCGTTCAAGTAATGAATATAATATAGTTATGTGACTGTATGAAATCAAAATGGTTCCTAAATCTTTGGGATTCCACTGAATAGAAATTACTTCAGATTCCTTAATGTCCTTGAAAAAATTCGTTACTTGAAGGTTTTTAATCTTGTAATCAGATAATACCTTTTGATCAACATCATAAACCATAATTACACCATTAGACAACCCCAGAAGGATCCAAGAAGATGATGGATCAGACTCTACACATGAAATCTTTGAAGGAATTGGTGCCACATTTAAAAATGTTTTGGTTTCCAGTGATATTGTTGTAATTCTATCCTTACTGTCAATTATAACCAGATATATACCTTTGACAAAGACCATTTCCTTGATATGGGTAGTTTTATCAACATTAAATGTTATATCTATCTGTAATTGCCCGAACACGTGTATCTCACCAGCATCCGTAGCTACCGCCAGTAAACTTTGAATTGGATCATAAGCAATCTTTATGGGGTTTCCTCTCATACCATACTCATTAGATATTGATGCGGTAAACATATCTGGTGGGATATATTGCTCAGTCTTCCCTGTTGGACTAGATACAGCATCTATCTCTTTCCCAAAACTTTTGGCCGCATGAAAGACATTCAAATTTGGACTAAAGCTCTTCTTTTTCTTCTTATCAAACATGGCTATATCAATATTTTGTACATGATTGATATTATTAAAGCACTTGTTAATAACCTTTTATTTGCACTGTTCCTTTAATGCATCTAAAAGGAAAAGGGGGAAAAGAAAAATCTCGGAACTCCGAATTAGAAATCAGCGACTGAAAACAATATTATTATAATTATTATTTTTATTTTATTAAAGGAAGATATTATTATATATAGTTTGTCTAAAGAATTACCTAAGGTAAATATGTACACTGGAATGTCTAAATATCCCAAGAAGAGAAGTCTGGAATTTCAATGTGGAAGAACGGTAGATTGGTACCAGTGGCAGCTCTAACACTGTATTCACCACTTTCCAAGTCATTCTTATGAGCACGAGCCAAATGATACGATGTGTGACCAGCAATTATCGATTCATCAGCGAATTCTTCATTAACTTGACCGAAACCAACATTTTTCAAACCCCTCTTGATCCATGGAGAAATGATACCAGCAAAATGAAATTCAACTTGTCTATCAGCGTACTTGTTAATGGATTTTCTTAAATCAATTAAGGATTGTAAAGCAGTGGAATCTATTTGGGATACCTGTGAGAAATCTAAACATAAAACCTTCAAAACCGGTCTATTATCTTCAGTCTCTTCATCTTCAACGTAACCATGTTTGTTAAAGAAACCCTTTAAGAAGAATGGTGGTTCCCATTTACCAGGGTCATTCCATGGACGATCGGATTTACGAATATGACGTTGTAATTGACCACGACGAGTTTGTTTCTTAATTTCATCGAAGATAACATCGTAATGGTGAGAACTGTTAATGTAAGTGAAGGAGTCGGATAATCTGTAAACAATAACACCTGGTGGAGGAGGTTGAACAAAAACTTCTGGATTCAATTCTCTGGTGTAAGGACTGTCAAATGGAACCCATTTAGTAACATATTTCTTCTTAGAAGCATTGGATGAAAGAATGGAGACAATATCACTTTTATCAGTCTTACCCTTGTTGTAATCAGTACTAGATGGATCATTATTGCTAGACACAATAGAAACGGAGTCATCACCAATAACGTCACCATCAATAACCTCAGCGATTTCAACACGACCCAAGAACTTACCAGATGGGAAAGCAACCTTGAAAAGTAATAAAGCAGCAGACCAACACATAGCAAAGTAAATACCATTTTCAATAGATGAGAACACAGTAATGAACACAGTAGCAATGAAACAAATGAAGTCTAGAGGATTCATTTCATAGAATCTATAAGTTACCTTATAAGAAACCAATAAATCAGAGACAGCATGAATAATAACAGCAGATAGAGTAGCCTTTGGAATAAAGAAGAAAGCCTTAGTGAAAGCATATAGAGCTAACAACACACAAGCACCGGAGAAAAGACCAGATAATGGAGTACTAACCTTACATTTGGCTTTCAAGGCAGATCTAGAGAAGGAACCAGTAGCTGGATAAGCATGGAAAACAGTACCAATCAAATTAGTAACACCAATAGCGACTAATTCTTGATCTGGAACCACTTTGTAGTCATTGACTCTACCAAAAGATTTAGAAATGGAAATATGTTCTAATAACAAAACAATAACAGCAGCTGGTAATTCAGGGGCAACCTTACTCAATAAACCATCTGGAACTTTAATTGGACCAACATCGTATAAACCCTTTGGCACAGTACCCAAGATACTGATTGGTCTTTCTTTCTTGGATTTACCCTTGGTAATCTTCCAAGAAATAGCAGTGAAAACAATAATAACAATAGCATTTCTGGTAGTTTGACCGTAGAAGTAAACAAGGTTCCAAACTTTGTGAGCTTTGGAGTCCTTTGGATGATATCTGTCAACTAATTTTGGACCCATGTAATTACACCACCATTTGACAAAATATAAGATAAATAATGGGATAAGACCAAAAACGGCATCCAATTTAGTATCAGGTAAATGTTTCAAAGTATTAATGACGACTTTATAAGTTGAAGTTCTTGTGTTGACTAAACTGTTATAACCCATTAAACCTGGAACTTGACCAACCGCAATACTGAAAGCAGAACCAGTCATGAAACCAGACACAGCGTTCAATGAAATCAATTCAACAAGGAAACCTAATCTTAACACACCGACACCAGTGGCAATGATACCACATAACAAAGCTAAAGTAGTAGCAATAATTGGAGCTTGAACAGTTGGATCATTTGGATATTTGGCAATAACTTTACCGATAACTTTAGCAGTCATCATAGACATAACAGCGACAGGACCAATACAAACATCCTTAGATGTAGCAAAGAAAGAGTAAATGAAGGCACCAATGAAAGAGGAGTATAAACCATATTGTGGAGGTAATGTAGCCAATTGAGCATATGACATAGATTGTGGCACCAGCACACAACCAACAGTAACACCGGCAATAAAATCTTGAATAAACCATTGGAGATTGTAATGTGGTAACCATTGAATAACGGGGAAAAGAGAAAAGAAGTAACCTTTAACAGCATTCACAGTGAATGCTTGTTTCAAAGAATGGTTGTAATATTCTATTTCAGAGACTGAAGTTTCATGGTATGAAGGTACAACAGCACCTTCATGAATTTCATGTGTGTATTCAAATGGCTTTTGTTTCAAGTTAGCAGATTCATCAGATCCAGAAGTTCCATTAATTTCGCCAGTCTTGTAAGTATCAAAATGTTGTTCTAATTCATCCAAGTTAACTTCACTGTTTTCACGAGCGATGTTACTTGTGGAATCTTGATAAGTAGTTGATTCTCTTCTATGTTCAGTCATAGTTGATTGTTTGATTGTTCTTATGACAGGTATAGAAGAGACATGATACAGATAATATTTTATTCAAACCAGTTTACCTCATCACTTTTATAACTTTTCTAATCCTAGTTTAACACACTTTACACAGTGAAAAATTGTGAGTCGTGACACTGCATATCCTTTGATCGCACAATAGTCATCATCGGAAAATATCAATCAGCGACAGCCACAACTGTAAATTGGTGGAAATAATGCAAAATCAGATCTAAAATGTGGCGCTCGACGTTCGGATCACTCGGGCCGAGCACAGCCGAATTTCCGAAGCGGCAGAAAAAACGCGCAGGGAGACCACAGGAACATCGGAGATCTCAATCGACGAGTGTGTATCTTTGTCTCCACATCTGTATTTACCAACAGAATGCGGTGGATATAGCTTATACATCATACTAATCGTGTCTCTGTTCTCTTTTCACGTAGCCACAGTTCATTAACAATGTCTTTATTGCCGTGTATGAAATGAGTGTACTCCGGAACTTTCACCAAGTGGTAGGAGTACCTGTACGGACCCTGTCTAGTCGAGGTTAAACCTGAAGAACAAAAGTCAACTATTCGATGAGTTGACACGGTTCTTAGCACAGTTTTACCAATCACGGTATTATAATGGTGTTAATTTAATCAATATATGGTATATACATGTCTTTTATTCAACTCGATTGATACACAGTTCAAGGGATCCACATGGATGCCTGATTAAGTTCAAGGTCCGTTTCTCGACGATGGCCATTCCTCTACTGCTTTTTTCTTTCTTTTTGAAACCAAAATTCCTTAAAAGTTTATTAATTCTCATTTGTAGGATTTTTTCGGTTTGGGACCTGGTTTCTTCCTCTTTGGTTTTGGACCCGGTTTCTTCCTCTTTGGTTTTGGACCGGGCTTTTTCCTGATAGTTTGCAATTTAACATCCGATTCCTTCCTGATATTTTTCGATTTGGGGCCTGATTTCTTTTTAATTTTCAGGGTAGACTGTTTTTGTTTATTCTTGAAGTGGTATTTTCTTTTCACTCTTTTCACAGCCACAGGTTTCAAAAGACTATCCAACAAATTAGATTCATTATCATTCAAATCATCAACATCACTCAATTGTTCCTCTTTCATTATGATGGTCCCACTCCATGGTCTTTCTTCAATATTCAATGAGTCATTTGGATCAATTTTGAAATCTCTGTTTAGAAACTTGGAGAAATTTATTTGTTCCTTGGATTGTAATAGATTATCAAATAGTAACTTCGCTTTATTAACGGTCGTCTCCACCACTCTAGGTAATGTATTATCCTGAGATAATTGATCAAACCAATTTTCTATTTCTAACTTCATATTGTGAATATCTTTGAATTTTCTCTCTCTACATTTAACTAATATTTGTGCCTTCTCTTCATTTTTGAAGTTACTTTCCAATATCTTAAACGGTTGACTAGAGACAAACTGTTCCAAAACATGATTGTTCATAACATACAAGTCAGTATTCGATAGTAGTTCTTTAATTTTATTCTCTGCTTGCATTACCGCAATGGATTCATCATTCCTCTGAGCTACCAAATCAGTCAAATTTTCAATTCTGGACAAATCTTCTAAGATAACATCTGTGAGTGCCAATTTTTCATCAATATCTTTCTCATCCAACAAATTATATGCAAATTTCAAAATATCATCTTGAACATTAATTAATGGTGCCCCTTTATTGTATTCTCTTTTCAATGACCAATATTTACAAATTTGATAAGTCAATTGTGTGATATTTTTATCATTATTACCAAATAAAGTTAAACATTTGGTCAAAATATCAACAAAGGCATGCGGTGCCACTGTAGCTATTTCCATATTACCAGTACCATTATCTTCTTCATCACTTATTCCTGGATTCCCTGAAGTTGCATATATTTCTCTTATTTCTTGAATCTTATATTGATAATTCGTCAATTTATCTCTTGGAGAATGTTTATCACAATAAGTTACCATTTTTTCAACACCTTCCAATGTCATTTCAGCTAAAGATCCTGTCTTCAAGGGACTCATATACAGTCCCGCACGTTTGGCACAACTGACATGATACGCGACAAAACAATTCTTGTTAGAACATTGAACACATGCCCCCATCTTCTGTTTACAAATGTAACAATTTAATTTCCATCGAGAATTCGGTATCCTCTCAATACCTTCCACAGGTTCAAGATAATGCCAATTACCAAAGAATAATTCTCTCACCCAAACTGCACACGTTACATGAACCCAACTTCCACACGTGGTCTGTTTTAAAGCACCACCTAATTCGGGACACACTACACAACGAGGTCTCATAACGTTAAAATTACCTTGTAAACAGGCACGACAAAACCATGGACCAGGCGGTATAAATATAATACCGTAACAATCTTGATGTACAGCAATATTACAACGATCACAAAACACAATAGTATTATTTGTTGTTTCCACTGCATCACACACTGAACATAGTTGATCAATTGGAGTTGGTGGCGGAGGCATTGTCGGTATATGTGATTGTAATATGGTAAATTGTATCTCTAGTATACTCATTAATATTTCAAATTGTAAAGTGGTTAATCTTAGTTTAGGATATTGCAATTGTAAATGATTTAAATACAATTGATCTTGTTCATCTGAATCGTATAAATTACGTATATATTGTAAATTGGGTTCAATATCCAATAACGATTTAGTATCATCTGTGGTATAATTGTACACTTTATTCAAATATGCATCTTTCGGTATTAAGTTAGGTTTCGTTATACGGTTACCCTTTTTCCTACCGGGTTTCAATTTGATAGGCATCAGATCAACATTCAACTCCGAGACATCTATGTCACATTTAGCAAAATTTGATGGTATTTGCTCAATGATCAACGGTTCAGTGGTGACTTTCCCGTTAAATATCAGTTGTTTCACTTGAATAGTGGTGGTCCCCTGACCAATACTTTGATCATCGTTACTTGCAACATCAGTATCAACATGGTCGTATATAACGGGTAATAACGCGTCTTGTTGTAAAGAGGGATAGAAATCTTGATAGTTTTTCTCCTCTCTCAATTTGGGTCCATCATCACTGACATTTCTCCCCATATTCCAATGTACAGTTCAACTTACTTGTCTGTTTAAGGCTGATGTAATCAAACTTATCACCAGGTACATCTGTTTGTTTATTTTTCAGTGGCCGTTTTATTTTTTCGCGTGCGGAATTCGGGTTTGTTTCCAGTTTGTTTCCAGAACCTGTTCTATCACGGCTCCAGGGGGAGCATTCACTGTGCGAATTCTCACCCCCCGAAGTTTAAAACCCAATATTTTTCCAGAAGACGCGCGAGTATTTGCAAATTCTTTTCTATTGTACCAGATGGCGTCATTAATATATGGAAAGCATGGAATATAAATATTAATACGTAATTGTTATTTAGAAATTTTTGCAAAAAAAAATGTATATGAGTTTACCCTGTTCCTCTAATTTCTGCGTATTGGGGCGGTGGACTCTGCGTGTGTTGTCGCATACTGAATCCTTCTTTAAATAATGGTTGTTTCTTATATTCTTTGAAACGCGTGTATATACCGTTTAGTCTACCGGACATGGCCCCTGATGTGGACACAGCTTCTTCAAAAGTGGGTGGTACATCTTGTCTTGGCTCGTAGTATGTTTCACCTTGTGGATCGTAAATGGGTAAGTCCATATTCCCATCATTACAAAGATCTGACACAAGACATATAGGTGTATTAATAATCACTTCATATTGTCTTTGTACGTTCTTTTTATCTGGTTTACAAACACGTATCATGATCTCTAATTTATGTTTACATCTTATGTTACGGAAATGATTACTATCCAAATACAATCCTCTTTTACTCTTATTAAATTTTGTAGTCATATTGGCCACATTTACCGAATTGGTTAAATGTATTTGAGTGTCATTTTCATTTGGGATAGGTTTAACATTCTTATTATTGTTGGTAGAAGATCTACTGAAAAATTGAACAAAACTATTTTTACGTGGTGGAATTTCATTTGAGTCCAGCTCAGATGATTTATTATTGTCCTCCACGGGTGTAAATGATTCAATACCATATGGGTGCAATGATTTTGCAATTTTCTTATCCACATCTAAATATTTAGGGAAATTTAATCTTGTTTGTACAGTGATTGGTTCAATGATTCCAACAGATTTTTTACCATTAAACATTTTACTGTAAGAAAGAAGATTTTCACCAACAGTATTATTTACAATTTCTTCTCTCAATGCCCTTGGTCCCAATGCGGTAGTTCTAATGTTACATAATAGAAGCATTCTCTCCTTTTTCTTTTTAGCTTGGAATATATGATAATATTGATTTTCTGGATCTTTAGCAATTAAATCAGTTTGTTTAAATGATTTTGTCTTATCTTTATTAATAAATGAAATTTTTTCACTAACACCAATGGAAATCTTATTAATGACAATATCTTTCACTAATGGTGATAATTTAATTTTAATTGGTATAGTTTCATCTAATGCAATATATTTATTTGGTAATGAAATTTCATAAGCAAGGGAATCATTCCATACTCTATCAATAAATATTGGTTTATCAGCGGTAGAGGTGGACACTAATGGTGGTGTTCTCACTACTGTTATAGGGTACTCTAAATAAATTTCATCTGGTATATTTGCCTCTAAAGTCTCTGTAGGCGTAATTTCAGGGTACTCCGCTAAACCTTCTGTAATTGTATTATTTTTCGAAAATTTACTTTTAACTTTTTTCAAAATTGATGTGGTTGACGCATTTGAAGACGTTGTAGATTCTGTTTCAATATCATTAGTATGGAAATTTAATTTATGATATTTAGATAATGAATTTGTCTCCGTTGTACTATTATTATTATTTTTTTTACTGTTATCGGTTAATAACATAGCTAGACGTAACATATACGTGAGTCTTGCCGATGGATAATATAGTGATTCTGGTATATGATTATTAAATACAATGGGCATAATAAACACATAATCACCAGGTTGTAAAATTTGATTATTAATTACTTTATCAAATAATTCTTTATTAATATCATCCACATTACAATATTTTCTATCATGATGATGACCATTTTTAAATAATTTATAATTTCTAATATTTTTAAAATTTTCTACAATTTGTTCTTTATGTGTAACATTTTGTGGTATGAAAAGATTAAAATTTTTAGCACTTAATGACCAATCCATTGATGATATCTTATAATATTCATCTCTCGGAGTATCATTATCTTCAGGTGGTTTATTCCAAACCATCTTGGTGTTTGCAGATAATTGTACTTGAATAGTGGACAAAGGTGTTTCTTTGGTCAATGACACAACAATGGCAATCTTATAAAAACTCATTGATTCATTTACTTGGAAGGGAGTTGTAGTCATTGCACTGGATGCACTTAATGAAGACATTATAGATTGTCTTCTTGCTCTATAATAATTATTATCTTCTTCATCATCACTAAATAAAAATGAATCTTCTTCTTCCTCATCCTCTTCTTCCTCATCCTCTTCTTGTCCATGATTTGTTACATTAGCGTTTACTCTAGCTAAATATTCATCTTCATTACAAGATATTGTAGGTAAAAACACAGCTTCACCACTTGTAGCGACACTAATTTTCACACCATTATTTAAAAATAAAAATTTAACCGGTAAAAACCCATTAGATGCTAAATAATTAGTTAAAATTTCACTAGCAAGCATATTTGGTTTTAAATTTTCTTTTATAGGCAATGAATACAGTGAACCTACGGTTCTTTTCTCCGTGTCAATATGTGGGACAGTGGATGATTTTAAATATCGTTCATACAATGAATCTACCTGGCTTTGTTTCCTTATAATTGATGTGGTACTATGTCTTCTTTCATGTGAACGTTGCGGTGGTTCCGGCCAGGGCAATCGCTCCATATGTTGCGTATACGTAAGTATACTACTAGTGTTAATGTTATTATTATCTGTTATAGATAAATTTCGTATTTCGAACGGGTTTGTGTAAGTATAATTAATTGAAGAATTCCGCGTTGTAGAATACACTGTGGGGGTCATTGACAAAGCAGAGATATTATCACTGGTAATTGATTCACCACCACTTGTGTTTGCCCTTGGTCTCATCAATCTTCTTGGACTGGCAATACCGATAGTATGTTTATTAAAACTATCCAAATCATTATTGTCCTCGTATTCTTGTTCAATGATAATGCTAGGTTCCGTTAACAAATAATCTAAAGCCGACATGATTAAACTTGACGATGATCTCCAACGTTCCCCTTGATTCGCTTTAGATAAACGGGATAAGAGAAAAACAAAACAAAGCCCTTTAAATTTATATATATCTGTGAGAACTGTCGGGGTATTTCACATTCAGAGGCTTAATTTAATTGGTTTCCCATAATTATGAAGATCCACTGTTTTGACAGGGGGCATTATCTCCTCGTGACATTTTAGAGCGATGCCATAGATGAAGGACACAGGTATTACAAATTAGGGGGGGCAAGGGATGGTAGAAAGTGCCGTAGAGGGAACAAGGCCACAGAAAGCGGCGTACAAAGGGAGGGATCGCATCGAGCAAAAAGGGCTGGACTTTGCAGGAACCGCGGCCCTGCGGAACTGTGTCCACGCTGCGGTGTCTGGGTGCGGCCACGTCACGATACGTGTATATCACCCCCGCAGACGTGCATGTGCGGCCGTTTCTGGGCGGGAACATATATCCCGCAATCTCGCATAAGGCACACGGGGGCGGTGCCGGTGCCTTATGCGGAAAGAGGAGGGTTCCCCGGCTTTTCGTTTTGTTCCGTTTTTCCGGGGTTTGCGTTTATCTCCGGTTTTGCGGATTTTAGGAGATTGGTCTTCTTAAACCCGGAGGATAATTAGAGATCACGTGCGTTTGTGCATGGGTTTTTTTGAAAATTGGAATTTCCTGTTTTTGTTGTTTCTTTGGTGAAATTAATCTATATAGAGTGGATTAAAGACAGTGAATCAAAGACAGAAACAACAATCACAGATGGGGTCGTCATTGAGATCGTTTATTAAAGATGTGCGTGCTGCCAAGACATTGGCTGACGAGAGAGCTATTATCACCAAGCAATCCGCTAAAGTGAGAACTAAATTGAGAGATGATCATTTACCACATAGTAAGAGAAGAATTAACATTCAAAAATTGTTATATCTGTACATCTTGGGTGAAAAGACACATTTTGGTCAAGTGGAATGTATTAATCTGATTGCATCTGATGATTTTGTCGATAAGAGATTAGGTTATTTGGCTACTATGCTTTTATTAGATGAACAACAAGATCTATTAACTTTATTGACCAATATGCTTAATAACGATTTACATCATCCAAATAAATATATCGTGTCAATGGCTTTAACCACATTGGGTTCATTGAGTTCGATAGAATTGGCAAGAGATCTATACCCTGATGTGGATAACATTTTACAAGAATCTAATGATCCATTCCTTTTGAAAAAAGCTTTACAATGTTTAGCTAAATTAATGATGAAAAATTCAAACTTCGTGGAAAATACCCCATTAGACACAATTAATGATAAAATTTTATCTAAAAATGTCTTGGCCACTCATGGTTCATTATTAGGGGCTTGTAAAGTGATTCAATCCACTATGATCAATTTACCAAAATACTTGGACCCACACGACGAAACCGATGATGTGGTTGTGAAAGTTATATCAGATCAATTAACTGTCATCATCCCACAATTGTTTACTCGTTTATTAAATTTAAATTTGAAAAATTTAGAACCAGCTTATGACATTCAAGGTATCCAGGATCCATTTTTACAATGTGAATTGATTGTCACTTTGAAATGGATATTTAAAATTGGTACTAAATTACAATTATCATCAATTACACAATTTAATGATAAATTTAATGATTTATTAACACAAATCGCTACAAACACTGAACCTTTGAAAAATCCAGGTCAAGCTATCCTATATGAAATCACTAGAACCATTTTTGAATTGAATTTAGATCAACCATTAAGAATTCTGGGGATCAATGTCTTGGGTAATTTCTTGAAAACGGGTAAAGCGGGGAAAAGTGCTAGTAATAATATTAAATATGTAGCATTAAACACTTTAATTAGTGTAGTGGAACAAGAACCTACAGCGGTACAAAGACATAAAGATTTTATCTCCAAATGTTTATATGATCCAGATATTTCCATTAGATTTAGAGCTTTAGAATTAACTTTCTCCATTATGAATTCAGAAAATTTAGTGGAATTAGTGGATGAATTGATTAAATTCTTGGAAAAAATTTCTGTGTCACAATATCAATTCAACTCTCCTTATGTGGATTTAGATGACTCTAAAGATTTAATAGTTTACACTGTGAATCATTTAATTGTGAAATTTGAATTATATGCAACTAATCAAGAAAATTTGAAATTAAAGAATCTGTTCAAAATCTTGAAATTAGTGGGGAACTTGATTGAATTGGATAAAGTTAATGATTTCTTAATCACTATTAATAACATTGAAAGTTGGGATGATAAGATTAAAATCATATCTGAAATGATAGCTGAAACTTTAAATAAGACTAATGAGGAACAATCCAGAATTTTGAAAGACAATTTAGGTTGGCAATTAGTCATTATTTGGTGTATTGGTGAATATGCTGATTTAATATTACAACATAACACTGACAATATAGTTAATGAGACTTCATTGGTACAATATTTGATACAATTAGACGATACTTATAAATTGGCAAACAATAACACTATGATTCAATATATTTTGACTGCCACTTTGAAAACTTCTAGTAAGATTAATGAAAATGGACCACTGGAAAAACTAAGACAATTAATCTTAAGTCATACAAAGGATCCAAATTTAATTATTCAAACTAAATCTATTCAATACGAATTAATCTTTAATCAACCACAATCAGTGAAAAAATCAATTTTAAATTCCATGCCCAAATTTAATAGGAAAATTGTCAATGGTGAACAAGTGAAAGCCACTCCAGTTTCTTCAAACAATGGATCACAATCACAAACTAAACCTGAATCATTGACTGATAATCTTTTATTAGATCTATTAGGAGACACAACCACTACCACCACCGCTACAACAACTACTCCTCAATCAAATGCTATATTGACAAATTCCATTACATTGCCCACAGACAGTGAATTGATTCATGAAGGTGATTACATTGATGTGTTTGCTAAAACAGTCTCTACAACTTCTGGTGAAGCTCATTTGGAATTATATTTCAACAATAAAACACAACCTGTAAATGATTTGCAATCATTATGTGCTGTGGCCAAGAGTCAAAAATTGACATTAGGTCAAATACATCCAAGTACTAACATTGAACCTAATGCAGTTGCTAAACAATCTTTAAAAGTTACTGGATCAGGTAAATTGAAATTGAGAATCAAATTGTCATTCTCAGTGAATGGTACTAATACCACTCAACAATTTGATCATAAATTTGAAGCCACGATATAATAACGGTAATAATTGTAGATAGATATATATAACAAATATACATAACAAAAACAAAACCACATAAAGTTATCTTTTCAATGTCTAGAGACACCACTGGCAACACCTGAATGTTTGTTACCACCTTTCACGTGTGGTTCCCTTTCTGGGGTTGGATGTTGGAATTGACTGGCCAAACGATCATAGACTGGTTCAATTACTTTACTGTAAACTAAGACAGATCCACCAGTAGCTGGGATACCAATATAAGTTAAAAATAAAACTTTAATGAACCAATAAAATGGAATCAAGTAGATGATAGTGCTTGACCAAAATTCAATAACGTTTAAAAATCCAAAAATGATCCAATAGGATAACAAAATGGAATCATCATCTTTATTATGTGTCTTTAAAGCACGAATGGAATATAAAGTAGGGATAACGAACCCAACAAAATTGGATAAAATTTGACCGAAGCCACCAACATTTAAAAATGTTAATAATAAGTAAATAACCACTACTGATGAAGTCCAATAACTCTTAGGGATCTTTGTTTGTGATTCCAATTTTTGAAACACTTTAAATTGACCTAAATTCTAATCAAAACATATAACCACCGTAATAAAATTGTTAGTAAAACATAAAAAATATCACTTGTTTAAACGACTACACGTACCTGGTCAAAATGAGCAAATTGGGATTGAGCAATTGAGGCAAAACTAGACATCTTGATTTGGTTTTACTTCTTTATTTATTTAAAGTGGTAATTAAACTTTCATGAAAGTGAAAAATTTGGTAAATTATATAATATTTCCCCTTTTCCCGATGCGGATATTGCTAATAGTGGTATCGATAACCTTATTATATATATATTTGATTATATTATGACAGAGAAGTTCGTTAAATAATATAGAGGTTACTCCAAATTGTCTTTTATTTAGTAATTACTCAAAGGGGAGAGAGGTGGATGTGATTGTTGATTTTAATAGTATAACCAACCTAACGCTAGAGCAATAATGGCAATAAATATTAATGCAGAAGAATTAGTAGATGCTAATTCCTTCTCTGAAGCCAAAGGTGGTGTCAAATCCTCATCTTGACTGGCTGTTGTGGGAGTTGTAGTCTTTTCCTCTTGTGTAACGTTGTTGATTTCATATTTAACTTTAATCTTCTTGGATTGAGATTGCATTTTAAATTCTGATTCTAATTCTGGCCAAACATCAGCAACAGTCTTGTCCTTTAATTCATATGGTGCAGGTAAAGTGACCACTAAGAACTTATCCTTACATTGGAAACCTTCAGCAGGCTCCTGTGATAACCCTAAGAATATAACTGATATTTTGACAGATTGACCGGGACTGACAATGGCAGAGTTTGGTCTCACACAATATAGTTTTGGCGCAGTGGTTTTCACTTTGAAGGCAATCACTTCATCTGAATTGTTGGTGATAGAGATATGATCACTGGATTGTTCTGTCAATGGAGCTGTAAAGATATTTATTGTTTGTTGTTAGTAAAAACGTTAAACTTGTTCATCCATCCTTCACTGAAATAAAAACATACAAGTAAACTTCAACACGTCTGGGGTAACTTCAACGGTGGACATCTGTGGTGGTACGCAATTGATCTGGTTAAGTTATGGTAAACACTTGTAAACAGTAGTTTGCTAATTGGATCAAAATATGGAAAATGTTAATTTTGGCTGCCGATCTGTTGTCACTGTGAACGAGCAGGGGGAATTCAACACAGAGAAGGGCAATTGGAGTGTTGTGTGCCAGTAAATCCTGCCTGGTGGTAATGATAGCATCACAATGTTATTGGTACTAAAAATTCAATGCAATGGAACCTCATTGTTGGTTTCGTATGGCAAAACACTTCACGTGTGTTCGTTTGGCGTATTAATATACTAATAATCGCGATTGTCAATTTGAAAAATAGTGTTTTGATCCATCGATAACAAGAACAGGAATAAGCTAAGATAAGACAGTACAGTTCGATATGCCGTCTACCATCACTTCCGGTGTGCTTACGCTATTACATACTGCCTGTGGGGCAGGCATACTGGCCATGCCATTTGCATTTAAACCGTTTGGATTCACCTTGGGGGTGATAATGATGACCGTGTGTGGTCTATGTGCATTATTGGGTCTTTTATTACAAGCTAGAACAGTTAAATATTCTCCAGGGAACACTAGTGCATCTTTCTTCACATTATCACAAAGGATTGACCCGAATTTAAGTGTCCTGTTCGATTTAGCCATTGCTGTGAAATGTTTTGGCGTGGGTGTATCATATTTAATCGTTGTGGGAGATTTAATGCCACAAATCTTCCAATTGTTTACAAAACATTCATGGTTATTACATAGAGATTTCCATATTACCACTATTATGATATTCATTGTGGGGCCATTATGTTTCTTGAAAAAATTGAATTCATTAAGGTATGCATCAATGATTGCTATATCGGCTGTGGCTTATTTATGTATATTGGTATTATTCCATTTTATTTTACCCAGTGATGAGATAAAAGAATTGAAAGGTATTGTATCATACGGGTTCCCTGAGAATGAACCTTCACCATTGACAACATTACCCATTTTTGTCTTTGCTTACACTTGCCATCACAATATGTTTTCAGTGATCTCTGAACAAAAAGATAACGTATTCCATAAGACAAAATATATTGGTATTTACTCTATGGGGTTGGCGTATTGTTTATTTTTATCCATCGGTGGATCAGGTTATTTAACATTTGGTGATAACATCGTAGGTAATATTATTACTCTATACCCAAAGACAACGTCTAGCACCATTGGTAGAATTGCTATTGTGTTCTTAGTAATGTTGGCATTCCCATTACAATGTCATCCAGCAAGGGCATCCATTCATCATGTTATTCATTTCATGGAAAATAAATATGAAAAGACACCACTTTTACAAAATGATGATGATAACGACCGCCCCACAGAGGATGACACCTTATTGGTAGATGAAGAATTAATTGAAGAAAATTCACCAAATCAACCTATAGTGTCCCCATTGGTCGGTAGAAGATTCACTGTTATCACATTATCAATATTAATTTGTTCATATTTCTTGGCCATTTCAGTGACATCCTTAGCACGTGTACTGTCCATTGTAGGTGCCACTGGTTCCACATCAATTTCATTCATATTACCAGGGATTTTTGGTTATAAATTAATTGGATCTGAATACGAACCCAATGTAGAATTACCTTGGAAGACAAGATTATTCAAATTTTCTGGACTTTGTTTATCCATTTGGGGGGTTATTGTCATGATAACATCTTTAACATCAACACTATTATTAGGTGCGTCTGGTCATTAATCATTGTATAAAAGAAACATATTTATAGTAAATAATACGCAGGCGTACATAGATAAATAACAATAATATATTGACACTTTTCAAAATTAATAAAAGGGAGACCACCCCATATAAATGACAGACAAATTGACTGGATCAGTAGCTTGTTGAATCAATTCTTGAACCACAGCTTCCACACTTAACCCATTACCTATCAATTTCTCTTCAACTCCCTTTAAAGCTCTATAAGATTCTTGATTTTGGTTCTGAGTGTCGTCAACTTTGTTGGTTCTCATAGAGATACTCCCCATTAATTCACTATCTTCCTCTAACAAATGTTTATGTTTCTTAACAGGTGACATCACCCAAGAATAAAGTGGATCCCATTTTAAAATATTTAAGACACACATAACTTTCTCCAAATCATTCCTTAACACAGAATAAACACGCTCACAATTTCTTCTAAATATACCATCCACTTTGGTGACACCAAACCCATCAATAATATCTCTTGTAAGTCTAAATGGGACCAATTCAGGGATAGGTAATAAACGACCTTGGTCAAAAGCTATACCCAAATCAATATGGATAGGTTCTCCTGTGGAAGAATCGAGTAAAATATTGTTCAAATGTCTGTCCCCCAAACCTAATATATAACCCACGATGGATGTAGCGGCAACACCTTTAATGTATCTTTTCTTTGCTGCAAACCATTGATCAGGATCTAAGAATGAATTGAAGAAGAAATTCCTTAACTGTGGTTTAATCCCTTCAGTAATCTTTAAGTACACTTTCAATTTTTCTTGATTAGACTTGGATTGGACCATTTTCATCGATTTCCTAGCTTGAGAAAATGTGACATCATCATTTATATGTAGATCTCCCAATATTTTATGCAGAGCAACAGAATTAGCCACAAATTCAATCATACCGGCCCTAGGCCCCAAAGGAATGACTTTATACGTTCTAATACCCAATTCAAGTTTCCGAATTTCTTTGTCCTGTTTTAAAATATTATTCACTTGTTGAAACACTTGTTCCATAATTGCATCTTGACGTAAATCATCATTACTACCCTTTAATAATACTTTCTGGATAGACCCATCAGATATGGTAAATGTCACTACTTTAGGTAATGATATACCAGTTGTTGTGATATGTACTGTTTTATCGACACTAACAATATATGGTCTTGGTTTTCGACCATCTCCAGAATTACTTATATGCACATGTACAGTCGGTAAAGGTAATTTTTGTTCAATAAGTCTTTGTAACCAATATTTCCCCACATTCAAGTTAGGAAGTTGTAATTGTTTGGTACCTGATTCAAATTTCATTCCTGCTAGATCAACAGTCATATCACAAAGTTCTTCTATTGGAAGAACATAATTCTTGTAGTACATTCCTTCCTCATAAGTATGTAATTCCTTCAAAATCTTTTCAACTGCAGTAACTTTTTGTAAAATTGTTTTATCGGAATCTGTCGAATACTTCGTATAAAGTCTAATACTCATTACTGAGTATAAAGAATCGTATGGCATTTTGAATAGGAGTCTTTTCATTGTCTTCTGTAATGATTTTTGGAAATCATTTTCATCCAAAGATAATTTTGATGCTATTTGATTCACCCAAGGAAGAAATTTCCAACTTGGGATACTTCCTATTTCTTTTTGAAGTAATCTACTTAAAGAATCTTGTTTATCATGTTCAAACCACAATCCACAAAATTTATCTATCACATCATTATCAAACCTATTAGTGAACACCAAAGTGTTTAGATAAAAATGCAAAGCTTTCCACACGAATTGTTCTCTTTTAACTAAAAGATTATCCAATCTTTCTTTATCCCTACTGAGTTGTAAATGGATTCTTGAATAATGCCTTTTCGCTTCTTTACGTTCGTGTTCAGGAATATCCTTATTTTTATATATAATTTTAAGAGCGTTAAGATCGGTACTATCTGCATCGCATCGTTTTTGCCTTTCCTCAATTTCACCACTCTTTTGTAATGTTCGGACTTGTTTATTAAGAAAATCACCTAGTATATAAAAAATTCTTGCTCTCACATTATGATCTTCCGTAGAAATGTCTAAATCATCAATATATTTGTCATAAATGGCAGATCCAGATTCCAAATGAGACTCTGAAATCCACTTGACAAGAAATGCTCTTACCTCATCCTTTGAAATACTGAGATAATTTATTAACGGAGAATATTTTCCACTTTTTGAAAGATTATTGCTATCATCTGAAAGTAATTTTTTCAACATCACTACAGGAGTTTTAGTTTCCTGTGACTGCCATAGAGCTTTGGCTGATGAAAATCTGGACATACGAGAAATATAGTTAAATATTTCACTCTCATTCTTCATATCAGAAAAACTCCTAGAAGAAATAAGATTGTCAAGTAAAAATGAATTTCTTAATGCATCTTGTGAAGACTTATTCGTCAGAGCATGGTTAACACACATCAACAATTCAGAAACAGATACCAGATTAAGAGTTATATTATCGTATTTGCTGGACGCTTGATGACTAGTTCGAATAGAATTGATAAAATGGTATCTGCATTGAAGATTAAGTTTATAATCCTGAAAATTTTCGATTTCTAATGTTTGTTCATCAGCTTCGTACTGTTTATTTAATACAGATGTTAACTTGTCTATTGATTTCAAATTACATTCGAGCTCTCCATATAATGAAATTTCTGCAATTGTAGAAATCCAGTCCTCCTCTCTATTAAAGTTGGCTCTACTGTCAACAATTTTTAACAATGATGATTCTAAAGTTTTGGCAAAATTTTCCTTCTCGAAGGAAACAGATTTTAGTGTCGAATAAAGTCCTTTAACCTTGCTATCTATCTTGTCTGGTACAGGTAAATCCCACTCACCTAATTGTAAACTCCATTTGTATGAATCGTTGTTCAGAATGTTGTTTGTTGAAAGAGCTTTTGTTAAACCGTATAACCCGTTTTCTTCAGTGGATTGTAAGACTGATAAATTGCTGTCCTTTTGATAGTTTCCATAATCAGCATCTAGTTGTGCATTGTTAAATAAAAACCGTTTCCAAGAACCCTGTTCCAGTCTGTTAATAGACTTGGAAGCCTCAACCAAAGAATGTGCAACCGGTAAACCAGAGATTAAATCAACATCGTTAATTTCCTCGTAAATTTTACATAGGATTGGAAGATCAATATTTGGGTAAGTCGTATTTACTTCTTCAAAAAGCATATATGCTAAGTGCATATGTTTTGTCTCGATAGCAACTGAATAGACCTCTTTCAGGTTTATTTTATCATAAACTCTTTTACATTCTTGAATATTTTTTCTGTATCCTATCCTAAGGAATAAAATAATCTCAAATAACAATTGTAACTTTCTATCACCATGAACACATGTTTGAAGCTGTACAACATCTTTTAACATAACTAAAATCCAGCTCTCAGTGTATTTAGGATTCAAGGACAAACATATACTAAACAAAATAACAGAAATGGATTTTCCAAAATCAAGAGAAGAATGGCATAAAGAATAAAATATGTGTATCTGAGGGAAATTAAGACCTATTATATTCAATAAAGAGGAAATCAGTGATAATAACCATTCATCATGCAATATACAAGATGATAGAAACTTTTTCTCTAAAAATATATCCATATTTACCTCCAAACAATATTCCCTAGTTAAAGAGTTGAACACATCGTCATCCACAATCATTAGATAATCGGGATTTTGAAGATATTGCTCTTCTGAAATGCTATATGTAGTTTTGTCATTTCTATATTGTTCGTTTAGATATGAAACAATAATATCACAGAAGAATTTACCCTTACATGTCTTAATTATTCCATTATCTTTTGTATATCTAAAAAAGGAATCATAAAGGTGTTGGAGAGAACCCATATTCTGAAGTAAAGTCACAGTATCACGGTACACAACATTAGGAATATGCAAAATATCATATGTAATATTGTAACGCGAACATGAAGAAAAGTAAAATGACATCCATAACTTAAAGGAGCTTGTTGAAAACTCTAACGGTACAGTATATTTCAGGAGATTGTAAAGACATTCTGAGGATGGGACAAATTCTTTACCAAATGATCGAGGGTTAATTGTAGAATGTGGAAATAGCATGGATAACAAAGTCACTTTATTTACTGAACAATCGTCATTTCTTAGTAATTCGTCATTGAGAAACACTTCGGGTGGTAAATTACTGTCTTGTAATGCTTCTATGCAAAATTGCCAGGTTTTTGAAAATTGTAACTCATATTTACTAAGGGATAAAAGTATTGCCATCAATTTTGTGTTGACATACCCATGTTTCATATCCCTATAGATCAATAAGTTAAGGAACACGGATGCTAATAGTTTGGATGTGCTGTTGGATAAGCTATTCAGTAATGGTAATAACAATGTTATAAAAATGGGACTGACCTCCGTGTGGAGGGTTGAATCGGTAAGACAGGGTGATATTCTATCTAAAACATCAGATAGAAAAGAACATGAACTTAACTCATTTTCATAAATTACCAACAATAACTTGATCTCTCTAATGCATCTTAATTTTTCAATATATTCTTGGCTACTTTCCAAATCTGTTAATATCCAATACACAAGAAATCTGAAGTCACATACATTCGAGGCATCATTGACAAAACGACTTCTCAATAATTTGATACCATTCATAAGTTTGATCCTTAAAGGAAATTGATACCTGTACGGTGTATTCGACGTATCAAGCAATTCATTTATAAGTTTACTATTCGGGTAATAATGTTTTAAAACAACAGCTGTATCAACAACAGAACCATTATCCATAAATCTTAAAATCCATTTATATGCGATCATTCTGTATTTCTTAGAATATCTCACATAATTTTTCCCATATAATTGTTTTGAAATATCAAATATTACATCAGTTATACCATTCTCCAGGTATGATAACGGGACTGCTAAATAATAACATTTGATTAACATTTCTGTTTCATTTTTGGCACCTAAGGTTTGGAACAAATTGGGTAAATTTAATCCCATTGAAAAATATACTGAACTTAATTCAACAAAATAGCGTTTTAAAAATTGCTGTTGATCATCGAATCCAAATAGTTGCAAATCCCAATCAAGACTTTTAGCATCACTTTCCTTCATTCTTCTACACCAATGTAAAATTAAATCATATTTGCAGCGATCAAATAACTGTGTTGTAGTTTGCATATTTAAATTCAAAACCATCTCTTGAAGTGCTGCAATAATATACACCCTAGTGTGTTGATTATTAGAATATTTGAGGAAATCTTGAATTGAATAAATCAAATTAGAATAGGACACCATCGAAATTCTATACATAGTCAGAGAATAGAATGCGGAACACTCCAGGCTCTGTTGAGGAGTGGTAAAAAGATCTTTTAATTCAGAAAAAATAATGGATTGGTTTTTGTAACCAAGTGAAGACATGTACTTCGCTATTTCCGAAGCATGACTGACTTTCATTGAATAATCTAATCTTTTCAAGCACAAAATTAATGTTGTAAATATTCTTTGTTTTCTCCCTTTTACCTGACCTTGTGACAGATCATGGTACATTAATAAATGCAACAAAAGAGTAACCAGTTCTCCAATAACTTTCTCTCCACTAAATGATCCATCTTCAAATCGCATAATAACCCAATCCAATATGTCACTAGCATCACCATGCATTATGGATGTAGAATTTTTCATCCAGATAGGTCTAGTAACCTCCAAAAACTTAACTAACAAAAACATTACATCATTAGAAGTATTGTATTTTACTACTATCAATTTTTCCCCAAGTAATTGAGTTAAAGTTTCTAATTGTAAGTATAATTTATCTTCATTTACTGAATGATTCTGGGCAATGTATTCATTAATATAATTCATACTTGATATTATTATTTCTGGGTTAGATACAGTAATGATATCTAAAATGTACTTGAGTCCTAAATCTATATCACATTTGTGGTATATGTTGATTAGTGCGCGTATGGCAAATAATGGAAACAATTTCTTGTTTATTTCATTCTCGAATACCCTTGAGTCATCGATATATGATTTGTTTTCGGAGATTTCTTCAAAGTCCTCCAGAAAAGAAGTATCTTTGAGTTGTTCCTTTGTTTCTAAGTCTAGTAATGTATCTAATATTATCTCTGGTTTTATAATCTCATGTAAAACATTATTTGTATTATGGATATCTAATGATGAAATTTCTTTTAAAAGAGTGAAAGAATCACTTACATCAGAGATAGGATTTGACAAAAACACAGCGATATGGTTTCTGAAGTAAGAGATAAAGGTACGGTATGTATGATCCCCTACTAATTTATCAGTAATTTTTAAAATCTCGAAAAGCCATCTGAGTTTTGTGCCAAAATCTAAATTAGCACTGTCTTCAACATTTTCTAAAATTCGATATAGAAATTGATTCGATTCAGCATCTTCGATGATTATTTTTTTGAATGTACTATACTTAGTCTGATCCTTGGAATGTTTTTTTGGAGAATTGATCTGTAGTAAGAAGTTTCTTTGACTTTTAGATGCTATCCAGTATTGGAATAAAACATTAAATGCCGTCTTCTCATTAATAGTCAATTCCGATGTTGGAAATTCTATATAGTACTCATTAATATTTTTTCCACAAAGCCATATAACAAAAAGATTGAAATTATCCTGCGATACATCAAATGGCTTGACATATCTCCATTTATATTGAAACCAAATAATAATCCTTTTCTCAACTTTTTCTCCATTCCTCAATGTGATATTATTCCCATAGTATTGTAAATATTGCCAAAATTCAAACGCTTCATTACAGAATATACTTGGGCCATTTATATCAGATAATTCGTATAAATCTTGAATATCATTCTTAATTCTAGTGTCTGTTATAAGACTTGTGCTGTACTTGATTATTTGGGATAATAAGGCACACGAAGGTCGACATGTTTGATCATGTTTCACCAGGGGTAAACAAAACTTGAATAATTTAATAGTATCATCTTGATTTAAAACTAAATGTTTTTGTGGAACTAATGAAAATAATGCAGTCAATGTCCATTCAATAAGATTTTCATTTTCAAATGTTTGTAAAAGACTATCTTTCAATTGTACTATCTCAGATGCTTCAATATCCTCCAGAAGTGCATATACACACGCGATTTGAAGACCAATCTGCTGAAACAACAAGGAAGTTTGACCAGTGACACAGTTTAAGATAAATGATGTGATATCGTCAGATAATCTCAATATCCTATTAAAATCATTTTCTATTTTACTTCTCTTATATTGGAGAATATTATTTTCAAATATCTTTGCCATAGAGAAGTATTTCATCAAAAGTCGTGTTATCGTTAACAGTTTTAGCCATTGTAATGTTCTTGTGCTGTCAGTTAGTTGTAACTCTGGAAATCCTAAAATTGGATTATTTAAAGTTGTTTTATTTCTATCAAATGCAAATGATGATATAGGTAAAAGTTTGGGTTTATATCTAATAAGTTTCAAATTAAGATATTCTGTAAACAGTTGAAAAAATGTAGCATCATCTTTTTCTTTCAATTCTTTGTCCATCATAGACGGTATCTTATTATTGATTAACTCACTTGACCATAAATCTATCGTAGCAATTTCCATTTGTATATTCTCATTATTGGAATCACCTACCAATAACAAATATGACCAAGTTTGAGTAATTAGACGATAGGTTTCTGATATATTTAAACAATGTGTTTTAACGAGTAATAAATTTACTAGACTTAAAACCAATCTTGTATTTGCATTTTCTTTCCTATTGGATTTCATAAACTTTATCAACAATCGATGTACTTTAATTGACACCTGATACAAACCGATTGTATCTAAATTCAGTAAACATGATAATATCGAAAGAAAATTAGTGGTAGCATTATTTATATTAGATGAATTGATTTGATCATCTAAAAATAGGCAAATTCGATCTACGATGTCAATCCATCTTGTTTCATTAAATTTGAGTTTGAATAAGTCTGAATCAATAAGCGCTAATATTGCAAAACTTGAATGGACCACGACAACAGAAATCAACATTTTGGATTGATCCTTAACCATCAATTCCGGTATAGCATTCAATAGGAAATTGCATGTCTTCCAACTAAATCTGTTGCATGTCTTTTCTATAAATAATCTAATCAAATATGAAAGTGATGATAATCTTTCCTCAATAGGGCCTACATTTTTGGCATCACTCAACAATGCACAATAACGTCTGTGCTCCAAATCTAGTTGTTCAATTAGAGTCTCTGCAATAGTGTGTAAGACTTTTTTCTGTAGTCTATTTGATTGATTCTTCAATAATGTTGTTAGCTCATCTTGTCCATTTTTTCTTTCTTTAATCTTAGATGAAGATAAAAGGTTAATGATATTGGTAACATTATAATCATCCATATAGATTTTCCGAGGGTCTTTATCTATCTATATCTGGTTGTTTGTATATGGTTTATAAATACATATATACCCTTCAAAATGGTTTTAAAAAAAGTTAAAGAGATCAAAATGATATATATTACAAATGAACAAAACCGTTACCGATCTTTAATTATTTTTTAATGTATGAAGTTAATTATGAATTTGATATTTGAATTAATTTTTATATTTACTTACACAACGACACCTGAGTTAGAGGCGACTCTTGGCCATAAATCGGCACATTCTTTACCGACTGGACCAGTAATGGCGGAACCCTTCATTTCACCCTTTGGGTTGGCAATGACACCGGCATTATCTTCGAAGTATAAGTAGACACCGTCCTTTCTTCTCCAAGATTTGGATTGACGAACAACGATAGCTGGCATAACCTTCTTTCTTAATTCAGGCTTACCTTTCTTAACGGTAGCCATAACCATATCACCTAAAGAGGCAGCTGGTAATCTGTTTAATCTAGAACCAGAACCTTTAACAGCGATGATGTATAAGTTTCTAGCACCAGTGTTATCAGCACAATTCATGATGGCACCAGTTGGTAGACCTAACTGTTCAAAAAAAATATTATCGAGATCATCGATAAATAAAATAAATTGTTAGTAAAAACGAACGTTCATTATTCAACTTGACATTAAATTTCTAGTTATCCACACATTGCTGCTATATCTTTGATTCAATTTCCCTCTCTAGGAGTGGACGTATATTCATCAATTTCATCAACTTATAAAATAACTATCAATTTTAATCCAAATAACTTCATAGGGACATAATATCACATACAGAAATTCTAAATTTAGTACCTTGAGCACCGTTACCTGACATATTTGGTTATATTCGTGGGTATTTATCCTTGGTTAATGCAAAGACCATAGTAGTCAATATATTTCAATATTTTTCACTATATCTTTGCCGGGTGAAAAGTTTCAATCCTTTACCTGTGTCCGAAAGCGGCAATAAAAACGCAATTTCTCCTATTTTTGAAGAAAAATAAAAAGCGGAAGAAAAATGTAAGGAGTTTAACAAAGAAAAACAGTCACTTTAAAATGTGGCCTGAGACACGGACCAACTCTTAGCGTCTCTGACGATGGGTTCATCTTCATCCGGACCATTCTCACCATTGGTTCTCATTTTACGTCTCTGAGCGGCAGATTTGTGACTCCAATTTTGTTCATGTTTCTTCTCTAAGAACTCTCTGTTGTCCATTGAGTTCCAATATTCGTCATCCTCTTGAGAATCGGCTGCAGCACCACTACGTAGACGAGACTCTGTGTTTTTCAATTTCAAAGCTTGTAAATCAATTAAATTGATACCATTTTCATTTTTGGCCCAACCGTTTCCACCTCTCATTATATCTTCAACACACTCTCTTGGTGAAAATTCATTTGGTCTTTCATCCCAACTCATCTGGAATGTCTTCTGGAATAGAGAATCGATTAAGGGGTCTAACGAACTTGAAATAGTAGATATACCTTTACTCGTCATAGTAGGAGACTTTGTAGATGGATTTAATGTACTAGCTTGGAAAGTTGATGAAATAGGGGAATTCACCTCAGATGAATTGGTGTCTAAGATATTTGATATACCATTTTGGAACGAACTAGATAATTGACCAGTAGTAAACCGAGTAGGTTGTTTAAAATCATCGTACTCACCTCTAATCAAACGTAATTGAAAAGTGACATTAATAATAGAATTGATCTTTGAGTTTCTTAACAAGAAACGGTTCGAGATTGGTTCTTCATCTTCTCTAATATACTCTGCAACATTTATCGCAACGGTCCCCAGCAGTAGCTTCCCTGTGACTTGTTGTGTATAGGTATTGCAGCCAGCTGATTTGATCTTATTGTTAGCAGATGAGAAACTATCCTTATGTTGAAATTCAAAACTACCAGATGAACGTAATGAAGGTGATCTCAAGATCGATCTATGAGATGAATTAGAAGTCAATCTATTGTCAGTACTGTTAGTCACTTCGAAAAAAACTTCTAAGATTATAACTTTAGGTAAAATATCTCTATCCTTGCCCACTTGTAATTTCAATTGCACAGGTTTTGGTAAAGTATAATTCCATTGTGCTCTATGGTGATTCACGGCAACACGTGGAGTCACACCTTTACTTTGTGTACTAGCTTGAATATTGCTGTCACCTGGTACAGAGCCACTTGATGTACCTGTACCATCTTTGAAGGACCACTTAACGTAACAGTATCCAGACGATTGAGGGATGTTCACCAGCTCGTTAATTTGTAAGTTAAATAGAAACTTTGGTCTCTTGTTCTTATTACCACTAGTAAAAGGTGCCATTTGTATATTATTGATCTTATCTTTACAGTTGAATCTGTTTGTGAAGGCAAATATTTCTAACTGGACCTTTGACTAATTGTTAAAATCACCGAAAATCGCGGGTTAATATATGTTATATAATTAATGTCTTTAATAATAATAGGGGAAATACCGAAATACTAAGTAAAGATATAAAGTTATTACATTTACAGACTACATATGTTTGTTAGGCGTCTATATATACAAGGTTTGACTATTTACATATATTAGTCTCTTCCAAGATTCAAATTCAGTGTTACTCATTGATGAATTATTGGTGAAATCATAAAATTGGCTAGAATAGAGTCGATAATTGTATATAATTGTGTAGCATTATATCTAAAAACACAACAAAATCAATGCCACCTGGTATAAACAGGGTATCTTGCTCTTTAATTACTAATAGCATAGTAATATACCATATGGCATTCACATTCTTGAAACGCTCGCTTAATTTGGGAAATAAAAATACAAACAAAAAAATACGGTTTGATGATAAATTGGAATAACATAATTCTTGCAATCAAATAACTTCAAAGACCAAAAGACTTGTACGAAGGACTAGTTTTAAAACCCTTTGGAGTAAGATTTGAAATTATATTAGCAAATATACCTCTCTAGTTTATTTGCCAATACTATAAAAAGTCTTTCACGTTTACGAGTGTGTTATAAATAGAAAAACTATAGAAAACATGCAACATGACGTTAGGTCTCCTTATTCAAGAGACAGAAATATTAAGCGATACCCTATGAGGATTGTGGTCAATGAGTACAAGAGAAGAATGCAAGATGAGTTGGATATGCATCCCGGGGATAAGATTCAAGTGATTAAAGATGATGAAGAATATAATGATGGTTGGTATTTTGGTAGAAATCTAAGCTCTCAAAAGGTTGGGTTGTTTCCTAAAATATTTACACAAATCATTGATACAAATGAGGCCAAGAATTCACCATTCCAGAAAAAATCTCATAGAAGAAATAGTAGTTTGATATTAGAGACTGATGAATTTAAAAATATAGGCATTAATTCCCCTACACCTTATCAATATCAACATAAAGCCGAAAGTTCCCCTATAATAAATACAATCCCAGAAAACATGAAAGAGGATAAGCCTCGCCTGGTGACTAATACAATGGATGATATTGATAAAGCTTTACAAGATATGAAAAGTGACTCTCTTGAATTCTTGGGTGAGAATTCCCTTGTGAAAGATAACTATCAATTCCCCAGTACTGAGAGTAGTTTTGCTAGACCATCAGAAATAGGTAATGCATCTTTCAATACTGAAGACTCAACATTATCCACTTCTACACAGAAAAATATTGATGTGTTGCAAGTTAAATCTTGGACTCCACAAGATGTATCCAAATATTTTCTCTCTAAAGGATTTGATGTCACCACATCCACAAAATTTCAAAAACATAAAGTTTCGGGATCCATCTTATTGGAATTAGAATTATCGCATTTAAAAGAGATTGAAATTAATTCATTTGGTACAAGATTTGAAGTTTATAAAGAAATTGAAAATATTCAAAAATCATTAAAATTGAAGGTACCAAATGATGATATGATAAAACCACAATTGATGCCTGCTGCGTCATTAAATGGATCAAATTTGTCTATTCCAAGTACATTAGAGAAGTCAAACACTTCGTCATATTTGAATGTTAAACAGAACCAACATTCAACATCTATTAATGATAAACAGATTCGTTTATCTTCAGATAGATTATCAGATTTAGCCATCTCATCAAATCAACACATTTTTGAATCTCCAGGCACAGCACCTAAACCACCTTCTTTCCCTAGTCCTGTACAACCTCAGATATCCCCAAAAGTTACTAAGAGACATTCCAATTCAAGTCCTTTTGTTCCACCAAATTCCACTTTTGAATATACCAAACCTAAAAAATCAACTCATAACAATGCTATGGGGTCTGATTTCGGATCAACAAGCAATTCTTCAAAATATAGATACCCAACCCCCTCATCATCCTCTTCTCAATATGCTGCGAATGATTCACCTTTGCAAGACTTTAAATTGAGAAATGCTAGTGTTAGTGCTGCTAGGACAGCTATGCAAAACAATGGTTCGAATTCTACAATGTCTTCTAGTTCCACTCCCTTATCTGAATCAATTCCAAACATTTCCACCATGCATACAGTTGTGTCTGAATCATTTTCAAACACACAAGAGAACAGAAACTCTGTGATTTATACAGGTCATAAGAAATCTGTATCTGGTGGTTCATTTGTTGACTTGTTCCACAGAATCTCTATGTTATCCCCAAGTAAAACGGACTTGTTGGATACAGATGAAAATGAAACAGTTGTAGGGAGACCTGTATCTAGTGTATATGGTCATTCGAGATCATCATCAGCTGCATACGGTCACTCAAGAAGGCCATCCCAAGTCAATGTACAATCAAAAAAACCAGAAGGCTTTGCACATTCAAGATCTTCATCCGGTATGTTCTCGCATTCTAGAAAACCATCTCAACTTAACTTGGATTCAATAAAGCATAAGAGAAATTCATCTGTATTATCATTTTTCTCCCCAAATAAAATGGATTCTGAAAAATCCACAAGTTCTCCAGCACGTCAACAAAAAATCAGTGCTCCAAACCCGGCATATTCTCATTCTAGAAGTAGTTCGGTGGCTGGTAGTCCATTGAAGCAAGGTTTCACTGATAGCGTTAAACAAAAGAATTATAGACATTCCATGCTTGTTGGAGATTCCACTAAATCCACTTTTTCACCTCAAGGTACACCAGAAAAGTTTACAAGTAAGAAACTTACACCAAAGGAATATGCTAAACGTCCAGTAAGTGAAGTACCTACCGGTTCGAAACAGAAAATTAAATTTCCGTTGAACAAAAAGAAACAAACATCTGCATTTTTAGAAGGTATCAGAACCATTAATGTCAACGAGTCGATTAGACAAGCTGAATGTTCTGGTTGGATGAGTAAAAAAGGTAGCGGAGCCATGGGTACGTGGAAAAGAAGATTCTTTACTTTACATGGTACAAGACTTTCCTATTTTAGTAACGAAACTGACACTAAGGAAAGGGGTCTGATTGATATCACCAGTCATAGAGTTGTTCCAGTAAAGGATGATGATAAATTGGTGGCTTTATATGCTGCCAGTACAGGTAGTGGTAAATACTGTTTCAAATTGTTACCACCCCAACCTGGTTCTAAAAAAGGTTTGACTTTCACTCAACCTCGTATACATTATTTTGCTGTTGATTCTAAAGAAGATATGAGAAATTGGTTATCGGCATTAATCAAAGCTAGTATTGATGTCGATAGTTCTGTACCAATTATTAGTTCATATGCCATGCCAACAATTTCATTATCGAAGGCAAAACAAATGTTCCAAGAAGCAAAAGAAGAAATGTTACTTAGAGAAAGTGAAAGAGGGTTGAATGAAGTCGATGAGGATAGACTCATTTGGGAACAGCAAAACAATTCATTTGCATCTTCTAATATGTTTTAATGTTTTCGAACTTAATACTTTCTTTTTTTCAAAAAAAAATTACTGCTATACTACTTAATAATTAATTTTCATACGTATTTAAAAAATACATAATAACTGTTTTCAACTAAATAAAAAATAATATTATTGTTATAAGTTAAATTCAATATATTTGGTAAATAAAATCCAATAAAGATATTTATAATGTTACAATACTGTTTCCCAATTTAAACTGACTTTATAGTAAATGTCTTTTCTGAAAATCATACTACTCTTGTAGATGACATTTTTCCAGTGCATCCATAATCACTTGATTACCCATTGGATCTAGATTTAGTGCTACTGTATACTCCTTTATGGCATCCTTTTTCCTTCCCATGGTTTGATATATTTGACCTAACATGAAATGGACAGTGGCTTCTTCTGGACTCAACTTAGCCAATGCTTCAAATAGTTCCATCGCAACACTAAACCTTCCCATAGAAAATAACAGTTGTGCTTTTTTATATTTTGGAATTGTCAAGTCAGGTTGTAATTTACAAGCCAATTCATAATAATTTAGTGCCTTCTCTTGTAGTGATAACTTTTCCAAGGCATGTCCACAACAGCAAATCAAAATTACGTTAACAGGATTAATCATACGTGCTTTTTCAAAATATAATAATGCCTCGTCATACTTACCCAATCTAGATGCACAATCTCCGAGACCATAATATGCGTTATAATGTTGAGAATCACAAGCAATAGCCTTTCTGTATAGTGTTCTTGCAGTATCAAATGATTCATTTGCAGCATACTCATGTGCTTGTAATGTATAAGCATACGCAAATTTTGGATCCAATTCAGTACATCTTTCAAATGCTTTAATAGCTTCTGTGTGATCTTTCATTAATGAAAAATAATTTCCTGTAACACACCATGTCTCAGGAGCATCAGGGAAAGTCGTCATTAACTCATCAGATAGATTGAATAAAGCGTATTTATCACGTAAATGCCATAATAATGTAGAGAATATTTCCAAATCTTTCATCCGTGTTGGTTGTAAGTGTCTTAAATTTTCAAAATATTCTAAAGACATATCATAATTTGATATCTCATAATGCAATTTCCCTAATTGTGCCTGACACCATGGCATATTATTCAATATGTGAACTGGCAATTGATCATTCATTAGACGTATGGAATTGTGGGAGTTAAATTGTGAAGAAGTTTTCAAAATTTTTACCAGGACATAAAACAAATCCTTAAAGGAATTTGTTTGAGAATCATTTATATTAGAGTAAATTCCATTGTCATCAAGTATATTTGTGGATATAGCGTTAATGTTCAGTTGAGCATTGTTTGTTGTTGAACTTCTAGTATTATGATTACCCAAATTTAGTTTTCTTCTTATAGAATTACCTAATATGTTGTTGGAATTTGCTACGTTACGAGGTGTTTTAAAACTGGTTCTTTGTTCAGCAGTCACTGATTTAGAAGGTGGTGTAGTCATCAATTTATTCTTATTATTCACCTTAGCTAATGAGCTAATGGTTGGTTGCTTAATGGTTGGGGAATTAGTCAATGGGTTATGCCCTGCCATTGTCGATGTAGTCTTTTCATATGTATGTCTATTCTGTTGTTTTAAATTGTTCGAGACCCCTAACATATTAGAATCAGTGAAATGTGGGGGAGAATATTTTAAGGATGATATCTTATTTATGTTCGAGGGACTAAAACGAGCAGATAAATCTTTATTTTTCTCATTACTATTTTGGTTTCTTTTAGTCAAATTATTATTATCATGTTGTCCAAAAAATAATGACTTTAAATCAATGGATACTCTCTTCTCTGATAATGCAATATACGAGTCCCACAAATACGGATCCAATTTTAATGCTTCTATATGATGATTTACACTTGCCTTAGTATTATGAAATTGATTATAAAGGTTCCCTATTAGACAATGAATAGTAGCCAGATTTGGCATGAAGAAAAATTGTCGATCAGCATCCATGAGATAATCAGGTAAACGCATCACCAAATATAAACATGCACTTTCTTCATTTTTAGCTAGTTGAAGAGCACATCGTCCATATATGTAACCTATACCAATGTGAACATTTCTAAGTCGTTCAGCGACCGTGAAGGCAGTATGATAATCATGATTCAGATATAGTGCTAATGCATATAAGTACACAGATTCTACTTTCTGTATCTTGGAAAGTTGTAAACCACCACATTCAGTGTATAGGAGTTCTGATAAAAATACAGCTGTGTCAAAATTCATATTCTGTATTGCTGTTTCTACGGCTGTCTTTAATTGTTCAATCATTTCTAAAGATGGAGTGTACCCATTGTAATAGGTATCTTGTACATGTAAATCATTTTTGGAATACGTTTGACTAGAGTCCCTACTAGAAGGTCTTCTCATTTTAGGACTTGATTTTCTTTTGTGTGCATTGGAAGGAAATAACATCTGTAAGCTGATATGGTCTTTGTAATGATCTGGTTTCAAGTTCTGTTTTTATTTGAGGGCTCAATAATTGGAAACCAAGTTCTGTTTGAAAGTACACGGTAGTATAAGTTCCCTATTACCGTAATAGAGCAAATCAATAGTGATAGAAAGTGCTTGTAGTACCAACTATTTACCTTTTGTAAATCTTTTGAAATATTGAATTTAAATTTTGTTTTCTTTTAAATCGGATATTCACAATAAAGTGTATTGTTTACACACAAAAGCAAAATAACAATAATATTACAGGGAAAGGATACTATAAGATAAAAACATCATAACCCTTTTTGATATTGATTGTTTTGATATTGGTTTAGACATAATTTTTGATCAAAATTATTGTATGGAGTTTGACACCTTCAAGGTTCGAATCAGGGACATACGCCTTAATTGAAATTTCCGGAAATGGAAATAAAACAACTTTTACGCGTCGAGATTTGGAAGAAAAAAAGATCGAAATTTGATAATTAACTATAAGCGGTAACCTTTAGAAAGTGTCACTTTTAATTATTGAATATTAACAATTTATTTGTTTGCTTGGCGTCCAAAGGATTTACTCAACTGTGAAGATATATTAAAATAATAAATTTGCTTTCATATTTGCTTTCGCTAGATATATTGATACTAAATTGCTACTTTCAAGAGTGATTAACCATTTAATTCAACATTAATATTAAGATAGAAAAAGATTCTCATTAAAGTGACTATTGAAGTTTGCTGTAATATACCACACCATTATGCCATACACATCATTAATTATGGAGGCTACCACAGGTCAGACCATAGGAGATTTGGAGGAAAGTCTCAAAATACAACAATTACCCAAAATCACTGCTACATCATTCGATTCAGACGACAGAAATGGTGTAGAACAACAAGTTCTTCAAGGTCCTGACGTCTCAATAACCCCAATTAAACCAACGATAGAAGTTGCTACCTATTCTGAAACTGATGTCTATGAATGCTACTTGAAAGGTCTCGAATCTCACGTAGTAATGAGAAGAACTCAAGATGACTGGGTAAATATTACACAGGTGTTTAAAATTGCCAAGTTTTCCAAGAATCATAGAACTAAAATATTAGAGAAAGAAATAGTTACGATACAACATGAGAAAGTTCAAGGTGGGTACGGTCGTTTTCAAGGTACCTGGGTACCATTAAATGATGCAAAGAATTTAGTAGCCAAATATGCAATCACAGATGTTGTTGTAAATGCGATAATAGATTTTCAATTAGATCCAAGTAATCCACCTGAGAAAAGAACCAAAAACAGTGTTTTAAGGAAATCTTCACCAGGAAAGAAAATTGCATCTCCATCTAGTTATAAGAAGACACCAAAGAAACAAAACAATAAACAGTTATTAAACACCACAGCGAACAGCTCAAAAAAACTAAAGAAAAGCTCATCATCTCATACCAATCCAAGTCCGTTACATAATTTAGTGTTTCAAACACCACAACAATCGTATTTAGCTAATTCTACAGTCACGGAAGAATTTGAAATTGATTCCATCAAGGAGGAAACGCAACCGTTTGTTCAAAGTAGCAATTCCACAATATCAAGACTCAGCTCAGATGGTACCCCGTTGAATAGTGGTTACTCAGCATCTCAAAAACCTTTACAATTTTATCCAGTTCCCACCACTTTAAATGGTTCGAATAATATTACAAAACAGAGAGGCATGGAAAGTATTCAAAATAAAAAAGCTGAATCACATCCACCTAAGGTATCTACGTTCATGAACTATGCCACCACAAATAAAAATACTTTGAACAGTTTACCAAACAATGTAAATATAATTAATGAAAATTCCAAATTCATTAATCCTACAAATATTCAACCTCAATTTAATATAGTAAAACAACCACAAGAACTATTACAATCGTTTAACAATAATTCAAACTCTCATATACAATCTCAAAGTCAAGAAACTCAAGACATTGAGAACACAAAACAATTAGATGAAGAACAATACAAAGAATTAATATTAGAAACATTATCTGTGGAAGTGAATTCTGACAGTATGTATATGCTACCGAAGGCATTATACAACCCACCTGAAAATTTTAATGTAGATTTTGAAATTGACGATCAAGGTCATACACCATTACACTGGGCTGCAGCAATGGCTAATATGCCATTACTAAAATTTTTATTGGCCTTGAATTCTAATGCATTATATTGCAACAAAAAGGGGTTCAACTGTATTACAAAGGCGGTCTTTTACAACAATAATTATAAGAACGGCTCATTTACTACTCTAATATCAACTTTAAGCATATGTTTAGTGACACCAGATAATAATGGTCGTTTGCCCTTGCATTATTTGATCGAACTTAGTGTCAATGATTCCAAAGATCCAATGGTTGTTAACTCATACACAGAACAAATATTACAGGAATTGAGTAAAGCTGATTATAGAATACTGAAACTTACATTAAACCACCAAGATAATTCTGGTAACACACCATTGCATCTTGCTGCCTTCAATATGAATTTATCTTTATTCAATAAATTGTGTATGTTAGGGGCCTCCATAGATATCGCAAACTATGAGAAAATGACACCTGTTGAGATTCTATCACAATATAATTTATTAGTTCCTAATGGTAAACTTCAAAATACAGCATATGCTGACTCTCAAGAAAATGTTAATGATGATCAAATCAATCAATTGAAAGAGAAGAAACTTAAAACATATTTGAAGACACCACAGCCATCCCAACCGCCTCAATTTCTTTCACCAAATGGTGAGCTCAATCTATCATCTGCACAACATAATTCATTAAACTCAATAATGGAAGATCTTTCTCATCTTGATGCCCTTGTCACTTCTTCTGTAGTGAAAGATCAGAAACATCCATCTTCTTTAATGAATTCCCCAGTTGTTTTATCGAAGAAACAAGAGAATAATTTAAAGAACAGTTTAGCTCTCAAACTTCTAGCTTCACCTTCTCCAAAGAAAATTGAAGGTTATAGACCTTCTAGTACCTCTAAACTGGGGAGTAGAATTTCTACAGCTTCTCAGAGATTGGTAAATGCAATTGATAATGATATGGGTGATTTGGAAGAAGAAATATTAATTTCACAAGAAAATTTGAAAACAATAAATCACAATATAGAAAGTGTAAAATCAAAGAAGAAGCTTGTTTACTCTAATTTGAATTTTAACACTGAAACTGAGTTAAAGAATGATCTTGAAACATTGAAACAAAAACTACATGTTGGTCAAGATAGATATATTAAGACTGTTGAAAAATCACAAGCTTTGAGATTGGCCACACTTGTCCAAGAAGAAGAGCAGGAAAATGAGTCTAAAACTACTGACGAAACAAAAGCTATTCTAAGAGACGCTGTTACATTAACTGTCTTACAATTCAAGAGACGGATGTGGTTGAAGAGATTAAGTGAATATATTCCAGATCATACTTCAACAAATAAAATTAAGAAATATAAACAATTAATTGGTATGACTTTCGAAAATATTGATTCTAAATTAGATGAAATTGAAATAGAGTTACAAACAGGTGCATGAAACTGTTTATAGAACTTGTTTATAATACACTATATAATTATCATATCTTTTTGATACCTTTATAAATATTTTGGGTTAATGAAAAATATATTTGAAAAAAACAACAACAGAATGTCTTACGTTTGAAAAGTTTAAACGTAAATTGAATCGAAGATAAAATGTCTGAAGAGAAAGAGGTGTCTAAGGTAAAGCCTACTGATACTAAAGAATTTGTAAGACCACCATTTGATCCAATAAGAGATATTAAGGATGGATTGAGTTATATTTTGTTTAACCCTGATGCCAACATCATCATATCACCATTAATTCTGATGTTAGAGTCGATATTAATGAAGATAATTACAAACAAAGTGGCATACACTGAAATTGATTACGAAGCTTACATGGAACAAATTGAAATGATTAATTTGGACAAGAACTTAAATTATTCTGAGATCACTGGTGGTACTGGTCCTCTAGTGTACCCTGCTGGTCACGTATTCATTTACAAGTTGATGTACTTAGTTACGAATGGGATGGAAAACATTTACTACGGACAGGTTCTTTTTAGATATTTGTATTTGAGTACATTAATGTTACAAACAATTTGTTATTACAATCTAAATCTACCACCTTGGTGTGTGCTTTTGGCGTGTGCATCCAAGAGATTGCATTCCATTTATGTGTTAAGATTATTCAATGATTGTTTCACTACATTTTTCATGACATTGACTGTCACCTTGTTTATTCTGGGAACTAAATTATCTAGACGTTCTATTTGGTGTTTTTTTGGGTCTATCGCTTACACAATTGCCGTTAGTATTAAGATGAATGCTTTATTATATTTACCAGGTGTTCTTGTTGCCGTATATCTACTAAATGATGGACACTTATTGAAAAGTGTTGCCTGTTTATTAGTGATGATCTCTTGGCAAATCATTGTGGCTTTACCATTCTTGAAAAGTTTTCCCAGGGAATATTTGGATGGTGCCTTCAATTTCAGCAGACAGTTTATGTACGAATGGAGTATTAATTGGCAATTTTTGGATGAAGATGCATTCCACAACCATGTTTTCCAAAAATCGTTATTGATCAGTCAACTTGTGTTGTTGGTTACTGTTATTATGTACCAATATCCAAACTGTATCAAGAATGTATTGCAGTCAATAAGACACCCACTGACCAAAGTGGCCACAATGCCCACAGTTGATGTACAAAGAGTAATACCGTTTATTCTTGTGTTGACCAATTTTATTGGTGTAATTTTTTCAAGATCATTACATTATCAATTCCTTTCTTGGTACCATTGGACTATCCCCATTCTAATGTGCTGGTCCAGATTACCGATCTACATTGGTGTCTTATGGTATGCGGTTCATGAATGGTGTTGGAACTCATACCCACCAAACGCTACGGCAAGTGCTTTATTACTAGTGTGTAATGCTTCATTGATGACGTGTATTTTTTTCAACCAGCATTCTCAAAATACCCCACTGGTTAAGAAACAGCAGTAGGAACTGTCAATTTTTCACAGTTATTTTTACGTAGAATGGCATATATATTCTATACCGCAAAATTCATACATACATGAAAGTTACTACGGCTTTCTAATAACTGACTAAAATTTAGTAATTTAAAGGCGGACCCGTTTCGGACCCGAGATCTCGACGCAAGATCTAGATCTGAATACCCGTAGCCGTTTTTATTTCCGCGGCGATACGAGGCGTTTTTTGTCTCACTGCAAGGTAAATGAACCCCTATCCGAATTTTTGTGCGGTATGTTAAGGCCTTTGGTCGGTCCAGCTCTGCCACACGAATCAGGTCAACTCAAGTGAAGGAAATCACCACGCCGCACTATTGCATGTTCTTAACAGTAAATTGGCAGATACGGCAGGGTAAACTCTTATTATCGCAACTGAAGTATGAACTAATGGGGATTAGATTACTGCAGTGACACATAATACATTAGCTAAGTGTTCTATATATATTGACGGAAATATTTTCTTCGTAACATTAAATTTGTTGAATTTTTATCTCTCTTGTTAGAAAAAATCGTAAATCCATATTTTTCATATTTTTCTTTGTTTTTTTAAAACTGAGGATAAATTTCAGGATATATTGTTTTTCTCGAAAAACAAGCGAGAGGAGTTACCCTTTGTCCCTTCAAGATGTCAGATTCCAAAGAGGTCAGAAATAGAATGAATGGAGAACAGCACTCAATGCCCTCCATGCCTGGTACCAGCGGAATGCCACCGACACCATTACAAGACACACAGGGAGTACGATCCATCATGGATGATAGAAAAAGCGTATTAAATGCGTATATTTATGACTTTCTCACCAAATCATCTTTATCAAATACAGCAATAGCTTTCTCTAAAGAGGCTGACATTATGGAAAACGGTATTAGACCTGTTCAAACATCCCCAAATGTACTCATACCACCCCAATTTATACCCATGTATAACACGCCAGAAAGTTATCTGTTTGAATGGTGGCAGGTCTTTTGGGATTTATTCAATATCAAATCAAGTAGAGAAGGTTCTTCCTTAGCACAAGCATATTATAAAGTATTACTAGATCAACGGCAATTTCAGCAGTCTTCCAGAAATATGACCATATCTGCTGCTAGACAACAATACATCACAGAACAACGTAATGATTATAAAGATAAAAATTTGAATGCTTTCATATTGTCTGGTTTGTTATCACGTAATTTGTTCACTTTTAATGGTAACCAGACTTTTGAAGATCCACAGGCAAGGCCGTCTAATGCCAGTATTGCTTCAAATTTCATACCACATCAGAATCCAATGCAACAAAATCCATATATACCGACAGACCCTATGCCTGGTATGATAAACGGTATGCCATTCCCACATAATAATACATTGCCCCCACAAAATAATACATTACTCCTACAAAATAATACATCATTCCCACAAAATAATACGTCATTCCCACAAAATAATGCATCACTTTCACAAAATAGTACACCATTCCCACAGAATAATACACCACTTCCACAAAATAATACACCATACCCACAGAATAATACACCATTCCCACAAAATAATACACCGTTCCCACAAAATAATACACCACTTCTACAGAATAATACACCATACCCACAGAATAATACCTCATTCCCACAAGGTAATACACCACTCCCCCAAGGTAATACACCACTCCCCCAAGGTAATACACCACTCCCACAAAATAATACACCACATTCTTCACATATGCATAATTTTGCACAACCCATATTAAGCAATAACAATTCAAATGTAACAACTCCAAGTACTTCTGTACCGAATTATTATATGAACAATGCTTCTCAATTTGGTGCTTTACCTATCCTAGAAAATCAATCTGCTGATGCACCAAATAGTGCGTCACACAATAAATCAACACCTAATGCAGCCAAAGCTAAGAGTAAAGCTAAGAGTAAAACTAAATCACAAAGTACAGCGAAGACAACAACCAAGAAAAAGCGTACAACTGCAGATAAGACTAAAAAAGATGCTGGTGAACCAAAAGAAGAAAAAACTGAATCTAAAACAAGAAAACGGACTTCATCTCAAGGTTCAAAGGCAAAAAGAAGAAATTCTACAGTCAATACACCAACTAACATAGATACAAAGACTAAGATAAAGAAAGGTATGTTACCACCATCTGGAATATCTCCCCAAGTTTTATATTCACCACAATACAATGCATCTCTGGTAAAGAAAGAAGAAAATGGAACAGATGGTAGTAATCATCCAAAGATGTCAAGGAGGAAATCCACTCCATCAATTGCACACTCAAAGAGACCGAAATTGAATAGTCAACAATCTAAATCGATTGAATCAACATCGGAACCTGTGACCCCAATATATTCTACAAATAGTACAAAACAAACAACCAACTCTAGGCACTTAGCCACTGTACCAGAAACTACTATGGTAGACCAGAAGATCATGACACCTGTATCATTAGCAACTCTGAATCCTGGCTTACCAAGTACAATTTTGACTAAACAAATTTCTAATGAAATGTCCAATACCAAATTGTCAAATTCTGATAATTTGGTTAATAATGAAAGTTTTGTTGACGATGCAACCAGTTATAATCCATTGATTGGATCAACTGAAAATCATTATCCATTTGCAGAGGATATGCCCGACGACATGCTCTTCTTAGATAACATTATTACCGATCCTAAACCTGATGGGAATGACACTAATTCAGTCAAGGATGGAATTATAAATGATGAAAATAATGAAAAAAATTCTAAAGATATTGGAGGACTAAACGAATCTACAGATAACACACTTTACGAGTTCTCTAATTGGCAATAATACCCACTTCATAATACATTCTTTAAACATTATATACTTATTTATTGTAATTTTCATGCTCTCGGCGGGTAACGCAAAAAAGTTCGATAAAAAAAATTTCTCGAAGAGATGTGATTTCAGATCTTCATTCTGTGAATTCAAATAGTGTAAGGATAATAAACATAATTGAAGTCATTCAAATAACAAGACTACTTTACAAGCATACACATTCAATTGGTGAATAGGTTTTCATTTTTGAATTGTGTCTTTTTTATTTCATTTATTTTCGTTTAAGTTTTTTTTTATTATTTGGTTTAAAATTTGCATAGCTGGGCATCGAGTTTGAGAATTCATTTTTGTTTCATTTCTCAACTTAATATAGGGTACATTTCATTTTATCAGTGACGGGTTTATTTATTTCTTTTCAATTTGGGGTTTCTATTTTAATAACTGATCTTTGTTGGGTCAATACAAAAATAATAACAGTCATCATCTAACAATGCCAGGTGAAATTAATAGTGTTCCATTCTTATTACAAGTGGAACATGTTGAAAAATGTTTAACTGAGTTTCGTAATTTGAAAACGATTCCTTCCAAGACAAACCGATCATTCCAAAATTACAATCAACAACCAAGATATAATAATCTGGTTGGAGAAAATAATAATGGGTGTTACAATAATGTCACTCAACATTCTAACAGAGGTTACCAAAATAATAGCCATAACGGCTCTAATAACTACAACAACGGGAATGGTTACAATGTTAACGGGTACAACAATTATAATTATCTGAATTACAACAGGAAGAAAAATATGAATAATAATAATAACACTACTACTAATAATAATGGTAATAATTATAGAGCATCTAATGGTAATATGAAATACAATTCTCAACAACCATATTATCAGAATCAAATGAATAGACAACAAAAACCTGTTCAGGCGGCTACACACAATGTAAATCCAGCCATTGCAGCTCATTTGAAACAGGCATATCCACAATTATATTATAATGCTGCTAATAATAACAATAATAATACTAATGATGGAGGGAATGTAGGTGCAACTGGAAGTACTGATCCACTAACATCTCAGGTTAACGCAACTATGAACTCTCTTTACGGTGGCTTAAATCAATCTTTGAATCAAACTTCCTACATGAATAATAGTTCTCCATCGACAGGCTTTACTCCTCTTCAATATGATTCATATAATTCCTCCTCTCAATATGATAAATTCGCAGGGAATTTCATGAATACATATGGGTCATCTATGTCGTCATATTCCAATGAGTTTAGTGGTGGCAATACAACCCAATATCAATCAGGTCCATTCCAATCATATCTGGGTGGCTCTGTGTTAGCAAATACTGTATCAGGATCAGATACTATGAGTTCTTCATTGACTCCTACATCAAGTAGTGATTTACTTAATTCTACAACTGCATCACCTGTGAACACTAAAATTACAATGAACACTGGTACTAATCCACTTCATTCTCAAAGTGTTCCATCCATTCAGCTTCGTAGTTCTAACAATCATGGAAGTCCTTTGACACAATCGCTTTCAGGGAATGCCTTTGATAAGAAGGATTTATCTTCTCTTGGTTGGGGGTCAAACAACGCAAACATTACTTCATCTAGCACAAATGGGACATTTGGCATTTGGAATAACGATACAAGCGTATGGAGTTGAAGAACATTTATTTCCGAAATATAAAGTTTATAAGGAAAAACGGTTATGGGTTTAATTTTCTATTTAATAATAAAATATCATAATGATATATACAATTTATACAATTTATACAATTTTAATGATAGGTTTCTTTCTTTCTTAATAGTACATGAATATATTAATTTATATATTTACAAAATAAAGAATGTTATTTAATATCCAGTAACTTCTTAAAGGCTTGTTCAAATTCTTGTGCTTTAATTCTTCCTTGAAATTTTCTCATACCTAACCCTACAAGAAATTTTAAAGAGTTTTTCTTCTTACCTGACTTTATTGAGTCAATTAATTCTGGGTTATTTATTTCTTCGATTATCTGTTGACATTCTTGAGATAATTTGGTTTCGTCAATCACCTCAATCACACCTATATTAAATTTTTTAATCAATTTATCAAAATCGATTGCTGATGTTGGAGCTTCAAAGTTATTCCTTTTGAACTCATCAAGAATATTATACAGTAACAACTTCCCGCTGGCATTTGTGATTTTTCCGTTATGAATCAGAATTAATAATTCTGTAAATTTCTCGGGCGGCAAAATTAATAAAATCTTATTTAAGGGAATATCCAACTTGTTCAAATCACCTAGTAATTCATGAAGAATCCAACTAACTACAAGCTTAGGTTTAAAATTCTTCATCTTGTTTTGGTATATTTCAAAAGTGGTCAAGAAAAATTCCCTTACTTCTTCATTATTATAAAGTTCATTCAATTTACTGTGGATACTCAACATTTTAGCATCTTTCAATGCCAAATCATAAGGTTCACTTAACAGATCCTTAATTTTATCATCTGTGGATTGTGGTAAAGTTTGTTTAATACTCTTAACTATATTTGGGTCAAGAGTAATTAGTGGTAACTCGGGATCTGGCATATATCGATAATCAATGGTTGTTTCTTTACTTCTCAATTTAATTGTTTTTTCACCATCCCAACCCCTAGTTTCTTGATGTGATAATAACTCACTGGCTTTCCCATCTTTTATAATATTCATTTGTCTTGAATATTCAAATTTTATAGCGTTAACAATAGAGGAAGTATTGGGTAAATTCTTTAATTCTACTCGAGGAAATTCATTAATTGAAACGTTAACGTCCACTCTTATAGATCCTGTCTCCAAATCACCTGTTGATATACCTAATTGCCTTATTAAATCTTGATATTTCTTAACAAATGCTCTTACTTGTTTAATAGATGTGAAATCTGGTTTGGTAACTAATTCAATTAAGGGAACATTACTTCTATTAAGATCAATTAAAGTGGATTGATCTCTATGCTCATAATGCGACATACCAGTGTCTTGTTCTAATTGAATTTGAATGATATTAATTTGCTTTTCCATCTCATCAATATTATCAAGGTCTTTATACAATGTTAATTGACCTCCACTACTTATGGGAGAAAAATGTTGAGTTATTTGATAACCTTGTGGCTGATCACCATAAAAATAATGTTTTCTATCGAATTGAGAATTTAAATTGACTTGACCCCCCAATGCAACACTTAATTTAAGGGCAAAGAGAACCGCTTCATAATTTAATTTAGGCCTTGTCCCCGGCAACGCTACATCAAAATAACTTGTATGAACGTTTGGTGTGGTTACAGAGGCAAAGGGTGCATTAACAGAGTTTGAGAATAACTTATTCGTTGTGTCTAATTGAGTATGAATTTCCAGTCCACAGATCAGATCGTAACCTGGCACTGTAGAAAATAATCTTCCACATACACTTGGGAACGGTGAAAACCGTATACAGGGCCTAAACATCGTCGCAATCTTGCTTCTTCTGTTTCTACCTTAATCTTAAAGACTCATTAGCATATAATTATAGGTTCAGTCTGTATAAGTTGTACCTTCATCGATATCACGTGTGATTCACGTGTACACCCAGTTTCTCATTGATAATCCTTTTGGACATATAAATCCAATCAAATAATATCAATCTGTTATAACCCTGCTAGTAGATTCATACAGTGGTAAACCCTTTACATACGTTGGTATTATTGCTATTTTACTATAATTTACAGTAATATTACGTATAGTTCGGGGCGTCACTTCACACGAATCTTCAAATTTTTTATTGGAATAAATAAATGGCAAAAACATTAAGAAGATGAATGCGTCTTCCAATTTTGATTCAATAAGTAAAGAAGTTCATCACAAGTTAAACTGTGTTCCTTTCAGTTGAGATATTTTGAAGTATAACAATTCTTGAAGAAGAATAAGTTTGTTTAATATTTGCCAAGTGGAAAGCAACATTAATACTAGACTTTGTGTGCTCACAATACCAATAACTTTGCGAAACAATGTTTTCAACACCATTAAAGGAGAGAGTGAACTACGACAATACCGTTTTGGCTGCAGCAAACACACTAAACAACCCTAACGGTAATGTAATGGACAACAAATCGTCAATGAACCAATTGACCTCTGTAAATGGTACTTTAAATAATGCTACCACAGGTACAAATCAGAACCCTTTAACAACACTAACTGTAAACAACACATCTGCTGTTGGTTCTGCTACTTCATTGACAGCTAATCTGTCTGCCGTCAACGAACATATCCGTATTACTGGGTTAGGGACTAAGAATCCATTAGAATTAGCAAGTGAATATGTGGATCACTTATATCGTAGAGATGCTAGTTCACCAGTGTTAGACGAAAGATCATATTACAACAATGGTGTCAACTATAATTTCAGTAGAGACGTCGGTGGGTTAGGTGCGCTTACTCCATTTGAAAGACAAAAAGTTATTAATATCCCAGATGAATTATTACAAGAAGCTTCCAAGACTGAAATTAAAAGTGATATGGGTATTTTCCCTGAATTAGATAGATGCTGGATCACTATAGATAATAAATTGATCTTATGGAATATAAATGATAGCACTGACTTCCAATCAATTGACGAAATTAAACACACTATTTTGAAAGTTGCCTTAGTGAAACCAAAACCTAACACTTTTGTTGATGAAATTAAACACTTATTAATAATTGCCACTCCAGTGGATATTTATATTTTAGCCATCTCTTATCAGAAACAAACTGGTGAGATCAGTGTCTTCAATACTGGTATGAGTGTCTCCGTAAACGGATTAGGATCCTTAGATATTGTATCATATGAGAAGACAGGTCAAATTTTCTTTGTTAGCAAGTCCAATGGGTTAAACATTTGGGAATTGCAATACACCGGTTCTGATGATTGGTTCAACAGTAAATGTCGTAAAGTATGTCTAACTGAATCTGCATGGTCAAGTCTATTACCTGTTAACTTAGTCTCTAAGATTCCTGGAAGTGAATTGGTTCAATCAATGTTTGAAGAATCATCAAAATATGCACAAGAAACTATTGTACAATTAAGTGTTGATCAATCAAGAGGTATTGTTTATAGTTTAAGTTCTAAATCTATCGTGAGAGCTTATTTAATAACCAGAAGTGGGTTAGAAGGTCCAACTACGATTGAACCATCATATATCACTAGAATTATAGGTACTACTACCGCTAGAGGTGCTGCTATCTTGGGGAAGAAATATATGAAGATCTCTAAAATCGTTTCTGTATCTCAAAATGAAAATAGTAATTTATTCCTGGTTGCTATTACCGTTGGTGGTGTTCGTTTATATTTTAATGGTTCAGTGGGGCGTTCAAGTATTGAAGCACTTAGATTGGAATCTATCAAATTCCCTCCAAGTTCGGCCACCACAGAAGCAATCCAACAAGAATTACAACAACAGCAACAAGAACAACAAAAGAGAAGTTTACCATTTTATTCCAATTTATCATATTCTGAATCTTTATTGTTAAAGGTTCAAAAGAAATCTGCTGTTTTGTTAGAAACGACAAATGCCAGTACGATTATTTCACCAGGTATATTCTTCTCTGCGCTAAAAAAATCGACCCCACCACCGGCTAAACCTCCTGTGGTCAACAATACTACTCAGAATCCTGGTACAACTAATGCAAATAACAACAATGCAGTGACACAACCAACAACCAACACTACAGAAACTACTTCCGTACAACATCGTTTATTTGTCAGTGTCCCAGATTATGGTATTCTTAAAAATCATGGAAAATATGTTGAAAATGCTACATTTTTAGATACTACAGGTATTGTTAAGGAAATTGTACCATTGACACCATTATTCAATGCTACTAACAAACCAGAAGGTTATGCTAACGAATTTGCCACTCAATATAGTGTGGAAAATCTAAGAATTGCTGTTTTGACCAATAGTTCTATCGAAATCTATAAATACCGTACACCAGATGAAGTATTTGAAACATTGATCGATAATCCTTTACCATTTTTATTGAACTACGGTGTTTCGGAAGCCTGTTCAACTGCATTATTTATCACTTGTAAATTCAACAAATCAGAGATTTTAAGATCAAACGCCTTGACCTTCTTAACGGTTGGTATCCCAGGTGTAATTGATATTAAACCAAGATATAACCGTTACTCTACTTCCACTGTCTCTTCATTAATTACCAAACCAGTTTTGACAGCTACACCAGAAAGAGTAGGGTCTTCATTAGTTGGTACTAATAAACCAACAAATTTCAACTTAGATGATATTATTTTATCTCCTAAATTTTATGGTATTGCTTTATTGATTACTAGATTACTGAGAGATATTTGGGAAAAACCAATATTTACTATTTGCAAAGATGTTAGATTTGATGCTAGTCATAATGTTTTGAAATCTTCCATTACTAATGATAAAAGTGTTGTTTCTGGTGTTTCAGTTTCAAAGGGTGATGTTGAATACTATTTATCATCCATTTTAATTTTGAACGAGTTCTTTGCCACATACGGTGATTCTATTTCCCATTTATCAACCCCTCTGTTATCCAACGATAAGAACACTGATAAATCTGAAGAAGTTGCCAACCAAGCGGAAAATATTGCTATCAACTCTTTAATGAAATTGGTTCAATCTGTCAAAGAAGCATTATCATTTTTGAATGTGTTATACGAAGAAAGTGAAGTAGATGGGTTTGAACAACAATACTTGGCATTTGAAAATATCTTCAAAGTTTTGAATTTTGATGTTCAAAACAACTTGACTAAATTAAAATTCAAAGATATATTTGCTCCAAATGAAAACACTAAGTCTTCTGTCAGAGAGATCTTATTAGCAGTGATTAATCGTAATATTAATCGTGGCGCTTCAATCGAATACACAGCAACCACATTGCAAGATCGTTGTGGTTCCTTCTGTTCCAGTAATGATATTTTAAGTTTCAGAGCTTTAGAACATTTGAGAAAAGCCAAAGAGATTGGTACCAAGGATTATGAAAGCTTATGTCACCACTTGAATGATGCTATCAAACTATTTGAAAACATAGTGGATGACCTATCTATTGAAAAATTAAAGGAAGCAGTGACTATTATGTTAGACTTGAATTATTATCCAAAGACTATTCAATTTTTATTAAACATTGCTAATTCTCTGGACAAAGCAGGTTTGGCTTACCAATATTTAGCTAATGGGTCATTAGAAGGTGATGACAGAAAGAAATATTACGATAAACGTATTGTGATTTATGACTTAGTCTTCGAAACTTTAGTTAAGGTAGATGAATTGGCTTCTAAGAACGCCAGTTTGGTCAATGGTCCTTTGTTAGCAACTAATGATGCTGTTTCATTGAAAGATGAAAGTTACTCTATTGCCTTACATTATGAAGATAAACTATTTCATTACCATTTATACGATTGGTTGGTCTCTGAAAACAGTGAGGATAAATTGTTACAGTTGGATACAGAATATATTCTTCCATATTTGGAAGAGAAATCCAAGGATTCTTTAAAGATTACCAACTTACTATGGGTGTATCATTCTAGGAAATCCAATTTTTTCAAGGCTGCTGAAATTCTATATTCTTTGGCTATCTCTAATTTCGATATTAAATTAAGTGAAAGAATAGCATGTTTATCTCGTGCTAATGGTTTCTGTAACAGTGCTTGTCCTCCAAGTCAAAAACAAAGTATGGTTCAAATCGCAGGTACTATTCAAGAACTATTTGATATCACAGGTGTCCAAGATGATACCTTATCATTAATCTTAACCGATAACAGAATCGATTCTAATACCAAGGAAGAATTAGTCAAAAATTTGGATGGTAAAATCTTACCAGTAAGTGATTTGTTCAATGACTATGCCGTACCATTAGGCTACCATGAAATTGCATTATACATCTATAAGATTTCTGATTTCAGAGATCAAGAAGAAATTATGGTTAAATGGGATGAACTTTTTGAATCTTTGAAAAAAGAATTGAACCCAAGTGGGAAGATTGAAGATTCATTAAACTTCATTAATCTACTTTCAAGTGTAGTCATCAAGGTTGGTAGAAAAGTTCATAGTTCAGAATTTGTTTTCCCTGTCTCAGAATTATTCTTAAAGATCTATAACCTTTTCTCTGAGAGTTTACCTCAAGGTCACGTCAAAGAAGGTTCGATAATATCAATCTTTGTATCTGCTCAAGTTTCTTACAATAAATTATATTATGTGTTAAAAGATCTAATAGAAAACACCGATCCATCTAATGATATGTTCAGAAACGAAATGGCTTGGTTAATTAAAGACTGGTACAAAGCTGACAGAAAATTGAGATCAATTGTTGCATATGATGAAATTGCTAATTTGGGAGACTATAGTATAGAAAGTGATCCAATTGAGAATTATTCTAAAAAGACTGGTAACAGTATATAATAGTTATATTTTAAATAACAAATATAAACAGAATGTATAATACAAATATATGAGACAATCCACGAAACATGTGGTGTTTTTACTTGCTAGTAGTGTATTATTTGATTATAGAAGACTATTTTTATTATTATTGAAATTGAGCTAAAGTGATATAGAAATATAAAAGACTACATACGTGAACAACAATATGCACTATACTAGAAATATGTATAATAGTGGTACTATACTCTACTAGAAGTATATGTATGAGATAGAAAAGGAATATTCAAAGACTGCAAAATGGTGAAAGAGTATCTTTTGAGATTACACTCCATAATCTAAGTAATATGACTATGCACCAAAAGTGTTCTCACCAGAATAAGTAACATAAAGGAAACCATCTTTATCCTTATGTTCTTGGTAAATAGCTGACATCAGAGCAGCTGTAGGTGGTAACGTATCATTGACAAAGATAAAGATAGCTTTCTCTGGTGGTAACATAATTCTCTTTCTAATAACGTAAACAAATTGACCCACTGTCAAATCTGATGGTACTAGATATTTACGTTTGTCAATCTCTGGGATATCAGATTTCTCTGCTCTTTCACAGATAACTGGAATTCTGTTTTGAAACTTGTCTGATATCCTCTCTGATTCTGCCTTTCTCTTCTCAAAGGGATACTCTGACTTAAATGTTGACTTCATACTGGAGGTGGAGGTCTTGTGTGATTCTTAAAACTGATTAGAACTTTGTTTGAATTGAGTCCCAAAAGCGTACTTGTGTTTAACCGTTTTGTGTTATGTCACGGATTATGTAAAATGTCTTTGCCATTAATCATCTTTGAAATCCATTCCCCTTATTATTTTGTTTTGACATCGCCAAAATCCGCCTTCCATTCAATGGCCACGCCTTCCGCCGTCTGAAAAGACGTTTCTCCCAGCCTAGAGCGGTCCCATTTTTAAGCGGAGAAAATAAGCTGTTTCTGTCTAGCGGAAAGAAAATTAGGCTGAAAGCACCCTAATGATCTAGGCAGAAGTAATGATAAGTCTCTATAATTACATTATACAGATAAATACATAAATATTCATTTAATTAACAGTTTATTATTTTATATTAATGGGCAGGGGGGAAGTTTACAGTCTGAAAATCTTTAACTTGAAAGCAGTGTCGTTGATAGTTTGTTCTTCATCGACAATAGAATCTTCTCTGGAGGAGTCGAACTTGGAGATGGTAGATCTACAAGTCTTGCTCAACATGTCACCGTGTACTTCAACAATGTTGTCTAGATCAATAGTGTCCTTGACAATTTCGTATTGAACCATGACATCATCAGTAGCTTCTAAACCACACTTCTTTCTCAATTTTTGAATTCTGTTAACCAATTCTCTGGCTAAACCTTCAGTCTTCAATTCTTCGTAGATGGTAGTATCCAAGATGATTAAAACGTCTTGATCAGTTCTAGTTTCTTGACCAGCATCGGTGGCAGATTCAGGTAAACCTCTGATGGCATTCAAATCACCGGCAACTAATTGGATACCAGCAACTTCTAAGGAACCAGTTTCCAAATATTTACGGACTTCTTCAGAAGTGACAGATGGTAAAGCATCCTTGACCTTCTTAGCATCTTTCTTCAATTTCTTACCTAAGACTGGCCAGTCAGCAACAGCTTTGTATTCAACACCATATTTGGCTTCATCGTTGGTGATAATGATATCACGAACGTTTAATTCTTCAATGATATAGTTTTTCAAAGCTTCCACATCCTTCAAGTATGATTCATCACTGTGTAAAATGACTAAAGTCTTCAATGGAGTCTTCAAAGAAATGGTCTTCTTTTCACGGATATTTCTACCCAATTCAATAACGGATTGCATTCTGGCGACAGCAGTTTCAATAGCTTCATCGAACAATTCTTCTCTGACTTCTGGGTAAGATAAGAAATGAACAGATCTAGAATCCTTACATAATCCGGCCAAAACACTTTCTGGAATGAATTCCCTCATCTTCATATATATGTTATCAGATAAGAATGGAGTGAATGGAGCCATAGCACGGACGAAAGTGAATAAAGCTTCGAATAAAGAGTTCAAAGCCTTCAAACAATCATCAACACCACTTTCACCCTTCAAACGACGACGGTTGAATCTAATGTACCAGTTGGTCAATTCATCAATGAAGTTCAATAATTTTGGAACGACAGTGTATAATTTGTAACTTTGCATTTCTTGGTGAATAAATTGAACCAAAGATTGCATAGAAGCCAAAATCCATCTATCCATAACGTTGTCACTGACAACAGTTGGGTCGTATTTGAAATCAATATCAGATGTCTTTTTCAATAAAGCAATTTGACCATCCAAGAACTTGAAAGAATTCCACCATGGTAACAAGACCTTGGAGACAACTTCCTTAACACCTTCTTCTTTGAATTTCAAACTTTCAGCCTTCAAAACAGGAGAGTTAATCAAGTATAATCTTAAGGCATCAGCACCGTATTTTTCCAAGACAATGTTTGGATCTGGGTAGTTCTTCAAAGACTTAGACATCTTTCTACCATCAGCGGCCAAGACAATACCAGAGACAATAACGTTCTTGTATGGAACTTCACCGAATAAATGGGTACCTAAGACACTTAAAGTGTAGAACCAACCTCTAGTTTGATCTAAACCTTCAGAGATGAAATTAGCTGGAACTCTTTCAGAGAATTTTTCAGTGTTTTCAAATGGATAATGTTGAGAAGCGTATGGCATAGAACCAGATTCGAACCAACAATCGAAAACTTCTTCAACTCTCTTCAAGACACCCTTACCTTGCTTAGATGGGATAGTTAACCCGTCAATGCTGTCACGATGTAAATCAGCGATATCAGTAGCACCAGTCAACTCCTTTAATTCTTCCACAGAACCGACACAGACAACTTCTTCGAAATCGTCAGAGACCCATAATGGGATTGGAGTACCCCAGTATCTGTTTCTAGAAACATTCCAATCACGAGCATTTTCAATCCAGTTAGCAAATCTTTTTTCCTTGATAACGGTTGGAACCCAGTTAGATTTCTTGACAGATTCTAACATCTTTGGAGCAATTTCCTTAACACGAATGAACCAAGCTGGAACAGTACGGTATAGTAATGGGGTATCAGATCTCCAACAGAATGGGTAAGAATGGCGAATTTGAGAAGCTAATAATAAGTTACCAGTGGTAGTCAAATGCTTAATAATTAATTTATCAGCATCCTTCACGTAAACACCAGCAAAATCAGTGACTTCAGGAGTGAAATTACCTAAATCATCGACTGGGTTTGGGAAAGTGGAACCTTCAGTAATAATACCGTGAGATAAACAAACGTTGAAATCCTCTTCACCAAAGGCTGGAGCGTTATGGACAATACCAGTACCAGAATCAGCAGAAACGTAAGCGTCACTGATAACTCTGAAAGCAGTTTCTTGGTATTTTTCAGCGAAGTATGGGAATAATGGTTCATATTTCAAACCAACCAAATCGGAACCCTTAATTTTTTCAACCACTTTGTATTTTTCATCCTTTGGTTTCTTGTATAAAGTCTTAATTAAAGATTCTAATAAGATGTAGTAAGCATCCTTCTTTTCGTCATAAATTTTAACATATTCGAAATCGGCATTAACACATAAAGCCATGTTAGATGGTAAAGTCCATGGAGTAGTAGTCCAGGCAACTAAGAAAGTGTTTTCTTGACCAGCAACTCTGAAACCGACGGTGACACATGGATCGTTAACATCTTTATAATTTTGTTGAGCTTCGAAATTACTTAATGGAGTGGTCAAACCGGTAGAGTATGGCATAACTCTGTAACCACGGTAAACTTGACCCTTTTCATGTAATTGTTTGAAAGCCCACCAACATGATTCCATGAAAGTTGGGTACATAGTCTTGTAATCATTGTCAAAATCAATCCAACGACCAATACGACCAATGGTCTTTCTCCATTCATCAGCATAAGTCATCACAATGGCTCTACAATCATCGTTATAGTTTTTCAAACCGTATTTGAAGACATCATCTTTACCTCTAATGTTTAATTTCTTGTCAATAATATGTTCAATTGGCACACCGTGAGTATCCCAACCGAATCTTCTTTCAACGTGGTGACCAGTCATAGTGGCATATCTTGGCACAATATCCTTAATGGTAGAGGCTAAGATATGACCGTAATGAGGAGTACCAGTGGCAAATGGTGGACCATCGAAGAATGAGAATTCTGGTTTGTCTTCAGTTAATTTCAAAGAAGTTTGGAAAGCATCAATTTCATTCCAGAAGGCAAGAACTTTTTCTTCCTCCTTGGGGAATGAGAAATGGGTTGGAGCTTCAGACATATGAGTGTATGTAAAACTTGTGTTGTCGCTTTAATTATAATAAATAATAACTCAATTACTAATAAACATTATTCAAAATCAAACACATTAAATTTCACATCGTTAAATTCCGAATGCAAAAAAAAAAAAATTTTTTTAGAATGACACACATATGTCACGTGCCAGGCGACTCAAATTATTCAATTTAAAGGGATAAGAAGTGTGGGAACCACTGCGAGAGTGGGAATCAATACCAGGGTGTATGGTAAGTGTATTATAGTTCTATTGTTGAGCACTTTTTTTTGTGTTTTTAATTAAATAAATTGAAGATTTTTCAGGATTATTTTCTATAGTGAAATTTAATTCATTTAATGTGGTTTAGTTGAAGTATATATGTTTCTTTTTAAGTATCCATATTTAGTGTTTAAGAGCAAGACATTTAAATACATATGGATTTTAGTTGGATTTTATTCCATCTTTTTCATTATATATTTATCATATATTTTATTTTAATTGCACAATCAGTTATTAACAAATAAATATAAATTATAAAGAATAAACTTGATAATATTAAAATATGGAAGATATTAGATTACTATAAAATGAAGTTTGAAAGATATTTATAAAATTTATACAAAAACAAATACATTAATGCAAAGTGGAGTTGTCAATACTTATTTCAAAACTTATTTCTTAGAAGTCATTCTTCTCAAGTAGAAGGCTAATTCTTCACCTTCCAAGATGTAACCATCACATCTACCAGATTGACCTGGTCTAGAAGAGATAGCGGCATATAATCTACCAGCAGAGAATTGAGATTCGACAGCACCTTCAATCTTAGAAGAGGCAGCTCTGGAAGCCCACTTTCTTTCAGCGTTCTTAGAAGCTGGAGCGGTTTCTTCTTCCTTGGTGTTCTTCTTCTTACCTAAAGATTTACCGTAGTGAGTTTCAAACCATTGCTTGAATGGAGTGGCATCAATTTGAACGATAGCAGCTTTAGTTAAAGTGTTGGTTCTAACCAATTCATTGTTAGATGGATGGTAAGCGACACCTACAATTCTAGTCTTCTTGGCGACACCTTCAGAAGCCCAAGAGAAGTTACCAGTTTCAATTCTTAAAGCTCTGAATTTCTTGTTACCACCTCTAGTTCTAACAGAGTGAATTCTCTTAGTACCAATCTTGGTGTTAGCTGGTTGTCTACCCAATTCAAACTTCCGCTTCTTTCTGATTTGAGCACGCTTGGCACCGGTGGCTGCTCTTTTATGACGAGAATCACGAGAAATACCCATTATGATAACTGTTATAAAATATAAACTAATTTGTTAGTAAATGGTGAACGTAGATATTAATAATAACCCAATTTCTAAATGTAAAGAAATAGTAGAGATTCTTGTGATATTGCCTTGGAATAGTGTTAAACATAATTTCATTTATAGGGAAGTATAATTTTTCAATAACTCATTGGACGAAATTCCTGGCACGACGTAGTATATTGTAATCTCCTTTCCACATTGCTTGGGTGGTAGCTGGTACACTGTTGTACATACGATTTGTCTGTGATTTGTTTACGGTTAGTTAAAGCAATACCAACACTATACAAATTTCAAGGTTTTGTATATATTAAGACATCAGTATGCAAACTGCGTGCGAGACGGGACGGACGCGCAGTCTACTAACACGGGACTGTCCTGCCGAGTGTACAACGGGCCGAGTCCAAGCCGAGCCCAGTACTCTCCGCCCAACTCGCTCCAGGCCAGACGGACCGAGCCCAGACGGACCCCGCCCGGGCCCAAAACGCACCGACGCAAAAAAAACAAAACGACGCAAAAAAAATAAACACAAAACAAACAAAAAATGTACGGACGCAAACGGGAACAGTCACGCGAAAGGAAACACCCATTTTCACTTTATAAGTCATCGCTTCTTTTATTATATTATATCATTACTAAGACTACAACAAGACTACAACAGAACAAACAACACAACGATGTCTGCCACTTACGACCAGATAGAAATAGAGGACATGACCTTCCACCCAGATACACAGATGTTCACATACCCTTGCCCCTGCGGTGACAAGTTTGAGATTCTTATCGATGATATGGTGGACGGGGAAGATATTGCAGTGTGTCCCAGTTGCTCCCTGATGATCGATGTCATTTTCGAACCGGAGGACCTCATAGAGTACTTCCAACAGGCTGGGTTGACCCCACCAGAGACTATCATGCTGGCTGCCTGAACAAATATATACTGGTATATATATATAAATAACGCATATTACTACTATTCACATAAACGGACTTTTGACCCATTTCAAAATTTTTCAAAAATTAAAGATTATGAAATTTCAATGTTTTCATTTTAATGGAAAAGGTAAACAATAGAACTCAAAAGGCAGTATGAGTAAGAAAATATTGAATAATTTGACCCCTGAATTACAAACAATGATGGTGGAACATAAGGGATCCACTCCGAAGGAAATCCCATTGGAAGCGGGGAAATTACAAAGAGTAGCAAGACCATTAAGACATGTGAAACATATCCCAATTAAGGCTCAAGTGTTTACCAACAGGAAGAGTCCCATCGAGTTTTCATACGAGAGAAAGATTAAGACACCCATCCCATCGAAGAAATTGATTGTACAAGTGGAAAATGTTGGATTAAATCCAGTGGATCTAAAGATTAAAAACGGGTACACTAATTCAATGTATGGTGAAATTGGTCTTGGAAGAGAGTACAGTGGTGTCGTATCCGATGTTGGGAGTGATATCGCACAAACATGGCATGTTGGGGATAAAGTCATGGGGATATATTATCATCCAAATTTGGGGATAGGTGCATTGCAAAGTTCTATCTTGGTAGACCCTAAAATTGATCCCATTATTTTGAAACCAGATAATATTACTGACGAGGAAGCTGCAGGTTCACTGTATTGTTTGGGGACAGCTTTCAATATCTTGAACAAATTACACAAGGATAAAATATTGAAAATTGATTCTAATGTATTGATTAATGGTGGGACAAGTTCTGTAGGGATGTTTGCTATACAATTATTGAAAAGATATTTTAAAGTGAATATGAAATTGGTAGTGGTGACATCAAGTAATGGACCTGAAGTGTTGAAACAAAATTTCCCTGATTTAGCTGATCAATTAATTTTCATCAATTATTTAACTTGTAGAGGTAAATCAAGTAAACCCTTAAGGAAAATGATTAAAGAACAAAAAATTGAAGATTATACCACTGGTACTACTAATGAAGTCATAATTCCATACACACAAGGTAAATTTAATGTCGTCTTGGATTTCGTTGGTGGGTATGATATAATTGAACATTCCAAGTCATTAATACATAAAGGTGGTGCATATGTCACTACAGTGGGGGATTATGTGGCTAAATATGATGAAGATATTTTCAACTCATGGGATAATCCAAGTGCTAATGTAAGGAAAACTTTAGGTAATATAATTTGGTCATTCCGTTATACACATTATTATTTTGAACCTTCTAGTAATAGATCAAAGGATGATGATTGGATTCAAAATTGTACAAAATTATTACAAGATGGTACAGTGAAATGTATCATTGATAAAATTTATGATTGGAAAGACACTACAAAAGCTGTCACTTACATGAAAACACAAAGAGCACAAGGTAAAATTATACTTCAAGTGGAAAAATTCTAATCCATTATAATTATACTAATATTTATACATATACACATATACATATATCGTTTTTACACTTTCCCTAATTGCTATTTCATAAATAAACCTAATAAAAATAAACAAATGGCAAATCCTATATAATATAATTGTGATTTACCATTTGTTTCCACTTTCTTTTCACCGTTATTAGCGGCCATTTCACGTAATGTCTCTTCTGCACGTATTCTATCTTCAGGATCTTCAATATCATCTAAATTAATAACTTTCTCCTTGGCTGCTTCAGAGATGGGATCATTACGTTTAACAGATTCTGCCATGATATCATTTACATCTTTATTACCTTCCAATCTCCTACTGGCTAATTCCTTTAAATTTGAATCTACTATCTCTGGGAACACTAATCTAAATCTAGTATTACTGTAAGTATTATATTCCATAGATTTTCTTGCTAATAATTTCTTTTGTTGTTCAGTTGTAGTGATTGAACCAGTGGTGGCTTCATCACCAGTCATAAAACTCAATAAACCTGTTAAGATTGTAGACACTGACCAACCTGGATTCCAAAGATCAGGATGATAATCACTCATAGAAAGACAAAGTCTAGTATTCTCCTTAAATCTACCATTTGGCGTTATCATACGAATAGAAGGTGGTTTATATGGATAATCTGAGGGGAAAGTTAATGTACCATGATATTGTCCATTATGATAAGGACTATCTGGTGGCCCGGTAATGATATAATGCCATTCTAAAATGTTATCCTCATTAGGGCGAGCTAAAATATATGGTGGAGGATTCTCCACAATAAGTTTATACTCTTTCGTTAAACGCTTTAAAGCTTGTTTGGTAGCCATATATGTATTGTTATAAGTAATCACCCTTTTTACTTAATGGTAAACGTATCAATATCTAGAATTTGGGCTTTAAATTTTGTTTTGCGCGTTATTTTTAATTTAACATATTTAAAATAGAGCAACATAAGAGAAAGACAGAAAAGGTATTAATGTGTCGCTCATCAACATAGTGATTAATACCAAAGTACTTGTAAAGTGTATAATACGCATGATAAAATATTATTAAAAGAAGCTATACACTATTATAGAATGTATTCATAAATCTTTGAAGCTTAAATCGTTTAAAGTGAACTCTTCGACTATCATTTATTTTGAGGCAAGTAAGTGATTGTGTTTCGTAAATGGCTTGTCACTATATTGGTGATGACAAAATAAATGGAATGTGTTTACTATTTATCGTTTACATTAAAGAACAATTCCTTTACATAGATCAATTCTTCATAAAACTAAATAATCTTGATTTTCTACGACCTGTCGATTTACTTGATTCAAAAGTCTTATCTACAGAAACACCTGAGATTAAAGTATCATCTGCGTCATCTACATCGTCTTCATCAACCAAAACACCATCTTCACTATTATCATTATATTTAGAGTGTGAAATTCTCGATCTAGTGATAGAATCATATTTCAACAATTCATCTACATTCGTTTGATATTCTAATCTGGCTTCAAGGTCATCACTTAAAAGTTTTACTTCTCTTGCTTCCACTTCTTTATAAAACAAAACATATGCGGTTGTCAAAGTATTCAAATCACCTGTGAATTTCAACACTGTAGCTTCTTCCACAGTTTCTACAGTTTCATCATCAAAGAAAAGCCAACCGAATTTTTCTGTTTTACACAATGAAACGTAATGACCATGTTGTGGTCCACCACCTGAATGCATCACTATTCCCGTTAATTCATATTTCTTCTTTATACTGGCATCGAACGTAGATTGAACATCTAAGATTAATGGGTAATGAATTTTATTGAATAGTTTGATGTTAGCATTTTCAGTTTCTGAATATTTAAATCTTTTCAAATGTAAAGCTAAGATTCTAGGCAATTTTTTCAATCCCACAATTCTTTCAGCTTCTTGTAAACCGCAACACTTGTTACAATAAAATTTATTAGATCCACTTAACAATTCTCTTTGATGGAAATTTTGTAAAATGTCTTGAACATCTGTAGCTTGTTCGTCTTGCACTTCAATGGCAAAATCTAAAAATGGTTCATTTCTAGAAGTGACACTATCACATGTCAAACATTTAATATTACTTGTTTGTGTACCTTGAAATAAATCTTTAATAAAATTTGAATTAGGCTTATCACCAAAATTAGCAGTAGTGTCATGGCTATCCACGTATTCACTTAAATCATTTAATAGGAAATTCAAAAACTCATGGGCATCTTGATGCATCATTGTGTTAAACAAAACGTTTTCTTTCTTCAAAATATGAATAAATTTAGAAGGTGTTACCACCCCAGTTAATGAATTATGTTCTGTAATTGTTTCAAAAATATCCTTTAAACCTGTATACAAACTATCTTTTTCTGTTTGAGGAGTTAGGATGTGGTCTACATTCAAGATAGGACCGTTTATCAATGCAGCTTTCTTTCTTTCTTCAACACTTAATGGAACATTAGAATGAGTTGTAGAAGGTCCTGATGAATTTACATTATTATTGTTACTATGTAAAAGATTAGATGAGCTTTTATTTGTGGGATAACCATTCTCTAATGGTCTCCCAACAATTATTCTTTTAAATTTTTGTGGAATCTCTTCTTTAGTGAATGTTTTGTTCATTTCATTGGTTGCATCATTAGAAGAAAGCTCTTTTGAACGAACCGAAGTTACCGGAACTTCGAATGTAGTTGGTAGTTGTTTAGAACTGTCATGTTGTTCAGATTTGTTACCATATTTTAACATATCAGAAAACTTCCTCCTACTACTAGATGTTGTTTTGTTATCTCCTGAACCCCCCTTACCGTTATTATAGCCCTCGCTAGTCGGCAGTGCGTTTGCATTTCGATTGACATTACGTTCAAACATAGTTTCATCAAATACTCTTGGTTTTAAACCTACCATCTCTGTCTTACGCTCTCTCACTTCAGTGGCATCACGTAATGGATATTTCAACATGTTAGTTCTAAATTCACTTTCATTATATAAACATTGTAACACTGAATTGCAATAACATGTATTACCAAAATTCTCATAACCGAACACTTTGTTCTCACCATTTCCATAGGGCATCATATCAGAAACTACTGCTTGGGAGATATTCATATCCATTTCATCTTCAAAAACGCTTTCAACATCGTTATCGCCAGAAGTTTCTGTCCCTTCACTATTGTTATCAAAATTCCCTGTCTTAATTGGACTTGATCCTACCATGTTGAACATTTCATCATTATTCATTGCAGTTAAATTGAGCTCATCATCGTGCATGGGTTCTAGACTGACAATGTCACGTAAATTTTCAAATGAGTGAGTAGAGGCATTCTCTTCCTCCATGATTTGGGACTCTTCATTCGTGTCTGATCTCTTGCTGGACGTCTGTCTACTAATAGTCAACCACCTTTTCAACATATTGTATTATTGAGCAAATGGTATATCTTTGGTAAATGTTAACAAGTACACTTGAAAATACAATACAGGTAGCTTGTTTATATACTTTCCCCACTTTTAAGGTAACGTAATCGAGGCAGTGAAATATTTTGAAATATTATTATTACTTGCCAAATTCTGTCAAATTTCGCTCTGTCAAATTTCGAGCGAGACATTTCACAAATCAGGAACCAGAAATGATTAGCTAACGTCACAGTCAAATAATAGTACAAATAATATCTTAATAAATAGAAACATAAATTAATAAATAATAGTCATAAATACGTAATATATGAAATCAAAATTCTGATTCCATGTTTATGTTATCGAACCAACCAAACAAATCATCTGTGTTCAAGTTACCTTCGGTCCAACCAAGACTCTGTTGCTGGAAGAAATCATTCAAATCGTTAGTATTTGTACCCTTAGTATTGTTTTTGGTTTGTGGAACAGGTGTGTTAGCTTTATCACCCAAAAAGTTATTCAAATTTGAAAAACTGTTCATAGGACCACCAAGAATGTCACCGTTATTTCCATTAGCTCCCGCATTGTTGTAATCGTTAGATGCATTTCTGGAAGTGGTTGGGGGTACCATAGGCGAGTTTTTATAACCATACCTAACGTTAGCCTCTGAGTTAAATAAAGATCTGGGATTTCGAATCGAAGAATCCATAGTCCCTGGACGTGGTGTATCTGACAAGATACTCACAGAATTTCCTGGAGTAGTTGCAGATAAACCAGGACTACTATAACGTGATTGTACAAAGGCATATCCATTATTTTTGAATAACGAATTTTCTACTCTAACACTACCAGTTTCATCTAACACTGACAATGGAATACCATTGATGGCAACCACATTACCATTGGCATCTTTATCAGTAGTCGAATTTTCTTCAGCGTGTTTCATTGCATTTTTGGTTGGGACTAATGTGGTGACAGTAGTACCATTGGGAGTAGTAGTGGTCACTGTTTCAAAATCTTCTTTCAAAATATGGGTATACAATGGTAATGGATATATTTTTGTTCTTGTTGTGTTATCTTGTGAATCAATGTTCTTAGAATCATCGTTCTCATTTTCTGATAAACCCTTCTTAGAATATTTGGGATCCATTTCTCTTCTTCTAGCTTCATGAATACACCACACTAAATCGTAGAATAGTGATCCTGTTAAATGTGAACGAATTCTGGAAATAATACCTACACCTTCAGTAAAAACTTCAGGATGTGTAATAATAATCATGTTCAACTTTTCTAAAATACTAGCCGTTCTGGAAATATCATTTTCTACTGATGTAGCCCAAGCTGTCAATTGATTTCTGAATAATCTATGAACCGTGACAATGGATTGTCTTGCTGAATTCATGTTGTTATTTAACATTAAGGGATTTAACTGTAATTTGAATAAGATCAATGAGGCAAATGAAATAGATTGCCTTATATAAATTGGTAAAGTTATCAATGGCTTTGTTTCCAATAACGTTGTAAGAAGAGTCACACTCTTCGTGGCATATGTGTATGCTTTACCAACATAATGAGATTGAAGATCTATTGGAGTTTCTGGTAAAAATGCAAAACAGCAAACCATCAACTTGACATATATGTAGTACAAATGTACGACGATATCCTTTTCTAAGTTCATAGTTTTATCTATTTCTTCTAATTCATTTTCTAATTCAGATAAACACCTTGCTCTATCACCTGCATCAATTAACCCTGAAGAACTAGTTACACTAGAACCCATTACATTACATAATTTCATCTGGAAGGTAGCCAAACATATTAATTCTTTAAAACGAGAAGGCAATTTAAAAGTTAGAGGTTGGTTATCAGTCTCTGGGATCTCTGTACCAACTTCATCATCATTTTTCACAGCACTGTCTTCTTCCACAGTACTTGATCTAGCAGTTTCCACCAAATAATCAGTTTGTGACGTAGGAGGTAACCCTAAAATACTTGCCCAACAAATTTCAGCAAAGTAAAGTCCTAACCATGTTCTTGTTCTCCATTTTTCTGCATTGGGCATAGAAGTTTGAGTTCTTGTAAATTCCCAAATAAACTCACCTCTATGTAAACCTAATTGATATGCCAAAGATTTTGCCAAATTAACAAATCTATAAGAGGAATCATCCAAAACTCTTTTATTTGGTAATGGCCAAATACACAATATTAACAAAGCTTGAGAAATATGAGTTGATCTTGGAGTACGAATCCAACATGTTTCAATTGCTAATTGTTTAATTAAAGTACTCAATTTAAGATACAATGAAGGTTCTGGATCGGAAAGACAGGCTGTTAACATAACAGTCCAAAATAATAATTGTGATTGAGAATATAGTTCAACAGTAGATTTTGTACCCATTATTGGTAGGAAGGGTAAATAATCTTTCACAAACACAGCATGTAATTGATTTGCTTTATTTGAGGGAAGGTGTACATCTCCAATAACAAATTCATCAATAGTATCCAGATCTGTAGTATGTAAAGATGGTAAAGGTGGCATGGTAGTAGTAGTGACAACAACAGGCGATTTTTTGGCAGCATCATCAACAGTGTTTCCATTATTATATAAATTGGGAACCTTTTGATCATTGACAGGAGTTTGTCTTCCTGAATTTGAATTGAGCGCTCTTTTCAATGCTACTGGAAGTGCATCACTAGAAAAATTGGTGGGAGCTGAATCATTTAATAAAGGTGGTAAAGGTTGATTATGGTCATTATCTGGTGTATTGGTAGAGTTTGTGGCATCAGATTGTAACAATTGTGGTTCACTTACCAAATATGTTTGTACAGATATTTTCCCATTTCTTGCGTCTGGATTATTATCAATGAAGTCTGTTTTTAAAGCAATCTTCTTGTGGGAGTCATCAAAATTGGGTAAATCTAATGTACTTAACTTAGCCAAGATATCACGACCTGTCGAGGTTTGTCGAAGAGCTGTTGATAATATGTTCTTATTAGACAATAAATAATCCACTTTCACTTTCAAATCATCGATGTCTTTTCTCATCAATTGAATTTGGGAACCTTTCTTTGGCCTAAATTGAGGATCAATCTCACAATGTAATTTATATTTTTGACATCTTGAACATGCTGAAGGATAACTTTGATTTGCATCACATTTAATTTTATGTTGCCTACAGTGACTACATGATGTGACAGGTCTATGATTCACACCTCCATAATGAGTAGCATTGTGAAGTACTGAATTAATGGGTTTGGCAGGGGTATCAGAGTCTTGCCCTAAGGGGGAAGCAGTCGATTCCACTGAACGTGATATTTTTTGTCTCTTTGTGTGTGGTCCTGAAGTGGAATCAGATCCTAAAGGTGATTTGTAATTATGCGGTTCAGTTGGAGCAGAATTTCCCTTCCCTGACGGACTTTGTTCTGTGTTATTGCGATACGATACCATATCAGATTTTTTATTATTAACAGGTGCACGTTGTTATCAAACGTGAGGTTTGGTAGTGAATATATAATGAAATGCTCTTGTGTTTGCCTAATGTTTAATAAATTTAAGGTTATGATCCAATGACTATTAACCAATCAATGCAATTTTTTCCAAAAGATCAAAATTCAAACAGTATCAGTTTGTAATGCAACAATAAGCAATCTAGTGTCTGTGTAGTTACAGGGGATCGTTCAACAACAGTTAAATGCTTCTTTGGTTGCCTTGTATCGTAACTAATTGATTTCAATCGCGCTAAGAAATTAAATGTCATCCATTGGTGCAGGACCTGCGTCACGACCGGGTAAACGGGGTTATCTTACAAGTGGCACTTTGGACCGTTCAACAGGAATAAACTGTTAATGTATTGCCCATCAAGTGCAATTCACACGTTAATAACACCTGGGAGAGTACCTGTACACTCTTTAACATATGTTTATATGACCTGTCATGTCTTTATTATGTCGTTTGACATGACATCGAGTATTTTTGGCGATGGGCGCTTATTATTATTTGTTTTGTTTACTGTTATTGTTTGTTTACATTTCTGGTAGTGTGAAGGGCGAAAGTATCGGAACAATGTCGAGGTCTACAGGGAGCTCACAGATGGCATCCAGACGTTCGTCTATGGCACAACCTAGGAGACGTACAATAGCTGGTAATACCGTGAGAACTGCCGGTGGGCGTTCAAAAACCGTACCGATTTTGACACCTCAACCACCAACGCCACAAGTGACAACTAATACACAGAACGGTTCGAATATTCAAGTGTACGTTAGATGCAGATCCAGAAACCAAAGAGAAATTGATGAGAAAAGTAGTGTTGTGATCTCTACTATGGGAGCTGAAGGTAAAGAAGTCATCCTATCTAACTCATCGAATCCCCTATCATATCCAAAAAAAACATATGTGTTTGACCAAGTGTTTGGTGCTGAGAGTTACCAAGAGCTAGTGTTCAATACCACTGCAAAGAACTACATACAGGAAATGTTACATGGTTACAATTGTACCATCTTTGCATACGGTCAAACGGGTACGGGGAAGACATATACCATGTCGGGTGATATTAATATATTAGGTGATTTACATTCTAAGGATAAATTGTTATTGGGAGAACATGCGGGCATTATCCCAAGAGTACTAGTGGATTTATTCCAAGAATTGGATAAAGAGACAGGTGAATATTCTGTTAAAATTTCATTTTTAGAATTGTATAACGAGAAATTGAAAGATTTGTTATCACAAGATAGTTCTGAAGAAGAATCTATTAGAATTTTTGACAATAACAATAATATTAATGATAGTAACAACAACAACAACAATATTAATAAGAGCCCTGTCAATATGAGAAATGGTAAACTTTCGGGCAACTCTCAGTCATCTATTATGGTCAAAGGTATGGACGAAATATATATTAAATCTGCATACGAAGGTTTGCAATTATTAACCGAAGGTTCAATAAAGAGGAAAGTGGCAGCTACTAAATGTAACGACTTGTCTTCCAGATCACATACAATTTTCACAATAACTACAAATATAACAAAAATTGATCCAATATCAGGTGAACAATATGTTAAGATTGGGAAATTAAATCTTGTTGATTTAGCTGGTAGTGAAAATATCAATCGTTCTGGTGCAGACAATAAAAGAGCTCAAGAGGCTGGTTTGATTAATAAATCATTATTGACTCTTGGTCGTGTGATCAACGCATTAGTGGATCATTCTCAACATATACCGTATCGTGAATCCAAACTGACGAGATTATTACAAGATTCACTAGGTGGTAAGACCAAGACATGTATTATAGCAACGATCTCACCAGCAAAGATATCTATGGAAGAATCTATCAGTACGTTAGAATATGCTACAAGAGCAAAATCTATTAAGAACACCCCACAGATTAATCAATCTATGTCTAAGGATGTCTGTTTAAACACATATGTGGCTGAAATTGAACGATTGAGACATGAATTGAAAACATCTCGACAGAAAGATGGTATCTATATTTCTCAAGACCAATATGACCTTTATGAGAGTAATGGAATTCTTATAGATGAACAGAAAACAAAGATTCAGAATTTAGAAGATCAAATACAAAATTTTAAGGATAAATATGTGGAACAGACTGAAATTAATAAAGAGTTAGAGACCAAGATTACAAACTTAGAAACACAAGCAGAAGAAATGAAGAAAAACAAAGATTTCTTGACAATTTTAATAGATGAATTGCTTGAAAGTTCGATCAAGTTTTCCGAAAAAGTTCATACTATACATCGAACCAATATACATTTGATAGAAAATCTAGATTCAGAAAGGAGTGATATTAAAATTAAATTTACCAAATTTATAGATGCTCAAGGAATGATGTTAAAAGATATAACAAAGCAAGCTGAAATTATTTCTCAATTTCATGACATGATGAAAGCATATAATCCAAATTTTAAAGAAGTCATGTCAGGAGTTTACGAAGAATTACAGGTTAAAACAAATCATTTTAAAAAGAGTGCAATAGAAAATATACTAGATATTGATTTGAACAGCGTTGTCGAACTTGTTAAAAGTTTAGAAAATTCCCTAGAAAGTCATCTTCAACAATTAACACATCCTCGAAAGGATGAATTAGCCAAAATATATTCCACCCATAGAGATCTTTTAAATTCATATTCCAGAGAAATTATCAAAGCTGCAAAAAAAATTGAGTTGCAATTAACTGAATCAATATCCACAGTATACACATCAATTGAAACAGGTAAGTATTCGACCAATACAATGATCAACGATGAGTTTAAAAAATCATCTGCACTTGTAGACGAAAAAATAAAACATATCCAGAAATTAGAAAAGGAATTGCAAAAGGAAAGAGAATCTGCCATTCAATCAGAAAAGCATATTGAAATGTTACAAAATTATATTCAAACTAATATCCGTGAAGAGAGATCAAAAAGCTTTCAAACTATACTCAAAATTTTAAAGGAAACAGAAAACAAACAATGTGAATTAGATCAGAAAATTTTAAGTCAATCATCTGATTTTATTAACAAATTTGATAATGATTTGAATAAACATATTAGAAAATCTTTCAATGATATCACTATCCATTCCATCGAATCTTTGGAAGCCGTCAAGAGTTCACAACAAAACAATGTCGTCGAGATTATTAATAATATAAACACTAAAAATGATCATTTATCTAAACTTGTTAAGAATATCCCAGTATCGACTGCTATTGCTCATTTAATTAAAGTTCTGCAAGAAAAAAGTAGTCATACAAATTCTGAACATTTACAGAAAATTATCGACTCTTTTGATGAACACCTTTCAAAAGATATCAATAAAGTTAATTATGAGATAAGAAAATTGATCACTGAGTTAGTAACTGTTACACTTTCGAAAACAGAGGGAAATTTAGCACATGTAAAGAATATTGCTACTAACATCGAAGACTTGTGTGATTATATTCTGAACTCATATAAAGAAAACCTGAATCAAATATCTATAACTCAGTCGGATATCATAAAGGAACATTATAATGGGTTGAATGATGTTACTTGTACTTTAAAAGATATCGTGGCCAAAAGTTCAACATCAACACGTCCTCAACTGAATTTTAAAACTGAGGATATCGTCATCAAAACTCTTCCACAGTTGACGAAACCTAAAAATTATTCTATTTATCAAGATATGAAGAATAATGATAAAGTCGCATCATTTGTACCGTTGATGCCAACGGAAAATATATCTCCAGTTCGTCCCATGGATATGAAATACAATCCAAGTACTCCCATGCCAATTCCAGACCAACCGTTACCAAAAGTATTAGTTCCAAAAAGTATAAATTCCACCGCCAGAAGATCTTATACTGTACCAACAATGTTAAAAAATATAGAAAGTCCAGAACGGAGTGGAAACAATTTGAAAAGACGTTTCACATTAGATGGTAATAAGGAAACAGTGGCTAATGAGAAAAATCAAGAAAATCCCAAGAAATTGCATTTAGACGAATGAAGAGAACCCCTGCATATGTTATTAGTTTTTTACAATTATGTATTATTACAATTATAGAATTTCTAAAAAAATAACAACAATTGAATCATATATATTTATCAATATTTTTGAATATTTTAATGCAATTAAGACTATTTATTTATTTACATAATTATGCATTGCTTTTTAGCTTTTTTATCATTAGTGCTTGTCTTCTTGGAAGAATTTTTTTTCTTAGTCTTTTGTAGCGCAATTGGAGGTTCTGATGATGATGCAAATCTAAATGTCTCCATAGGGGCCTGTTCAATATTTGTTTTATTATTATTATTATTGATGGCGTATACATCAGAATTACGACTATTTGTACTTTTATTTGTATTATCTTTGTTCGGAGAGCCTTTATATGGAAATTCATTATCTTCTGGAGATGAATGTATGTTAGTTTCATTTAAACTTTCAGTTGGCTTGTAATTATTTGGTATAGTATCATTATTAGTAAATAACTGTCCATTCTTTTTATCTTTTAATTTCTCGTTCAGATCTTCATCATAGTCGTCATTATTCTTAGAGAACAAATTCAACGTAGTGACAGTACCTGACTTTTTATGACCTTTCTCATCTCTTTTGTTATATTGATGAGCCAAAGTGGAACCAGGTGTAGATGTCTTTTTCTTTAGTTTCTTTATCGCTCTTTCATCATCATTTTTGGCAGCCCTTTCATACCATTTCCAAGCTTGGTCTATGTTGATTTTACAACCTTTACCATGTTCATAGAAGTATCCTAAGGTAAATTGTGCTTTAGCAAACCCGGTATTTGCTGCTTTCTGAGCCCATTGGAAGGCTTCATTTTCATCTTTATCAAATGCAGGTTCGGCACCTATTAAGTACCAAGCACATAACCCTAGCATTGCTACAGGATCACCTCTCATGGAAGCTTGTGTATAATAATGAACAGATAAGACAACATCTTGTGACACAACCGAGTTCCCTGTTTCGTATATCTGAGCTAACAATGTAGAGGATTCAACATGTCCCAACGTAGCTGCTTGAATATATAACTCCATTGCATATTTCTCATCTGGGATAACAATATCCAAGAATCCTACTTCATATATCTTAGCTAGTTCGAAAGGAGCTGCACATGTTAACTCATTTGCTCGTGCAGCTGCTCGTGAAAGCCATTTAACACCATTTTGCTTTGTACTGACATCATTGGGTAGACCCATTCTACCATAAAAGGAATATAACCCCAGTTTATACATTGCAGAGGGATGATTTCTTGAAGCTGCAAATTTCAAAAAATTCAATGCCTTTCGTGAATCTCTAGTGGTACCAATACCTTCCTCAAAGCAATGTGCAGTTCTATATGCACTTTCAATATGACCATGTTTAGCGGCTGCTTGGAATAACTGGAATGAATCTTTATTAAGTACTTTACCAAATGCCCCAGATGAATAAGCATCACCTAACAAGTATTGTGCATCTGCATAACCTTTAACACTCAATTTCTTCAAATAATGTTGTGCTTCTTTTAAAAATTGTGCTTTTAAATCTGTCTCTGTTTTATCCTTGGTGTCATTCAATCCCATAGTTAATGCAGTCTGTAACATATATTGAGCAAATTCAAACAATATCGTAGGATCTTTAGATTTTTTCACATTCTGTTTATACATTTCGATAGTTTTCAATCTGGGTACTAACGATGAGTTATTCTCTTCTCCTAAATATTGACTAATCAATTGATGTGACATATCAGCCACTGATTCATTTGTTGATGTGAATTGAGTGTCATGACTACCATTTAAAAGATACATGTGTGATAAGTCTACCGACTTAATTCTCTTTTTATGTTGACTTGATGCGTTAATTGACGTAGAAGACGTATTTATTTGAGATGTTTCTATAACGTTTCTTGGTTCTGACTTTTTCTCCTTAAGCTTCTGTGGAGATAAGGGTGCGTCTTTTGATTTTTCCAAAGTATGTGATGAAGTTTGCTTTTGGATCCCTAAAGATTGTGAATTATTACTTGCAATAGAACTATTTAAAGATATTATTGACCTTGGACGTTCTTGTATATTAGAAAAACTGTCATAATTGTCAGTATTTGTTTCCTCATGAGCAGGAAATGTAAACCCTAACCCAATTTTATCTTCTGTTGCCAATGATAGCGCATTGAAACTGTGTGAATTGTCATTATATTCTGTTTCAGGAGTGAAAGAAGACGCTTGTTGAGACTCCACTAGGTGTTTCTTATAGGGATGCATCTGTTCAATGTTTACCGCCAACGCAATGGTGCTTAATTGATGCAAGGGAAGTGTTCGATGTGACAAAGAGTCAGTATATGCTAACTCTCTTGTGTCAAATAATTTCTCCAGATTTTCACTATAAAAGTCCTTTGTGCCTTGTTACCCGGCTTTATATAATGCCAGTAATAGACATATTATATTAAGAAGATAGATATATTTTGATACAGTTCTATTATGAGACATATATATCTGGTAGTGTGAAATTACTAGGGTATATTTACTGCCGTCACGAACTAATTAAGCCATAATTATTAGTGTAATCACAAAACACATCGTTGTGTACGAACCAATCGTACTTATATTCCGGATTCTTTCATATCAGTGATCCGGATCACTTTATCGATGAGATTGATTCCTTATTGCAATTAAAGGGTGCGTATTAGTGGTAGTCTAAAATGCATGCGGATCAGACCAGTGGAGGAGGTAGGCATATACTGGAATCCCCCAGCATGACCAATATAAATCATTTTGTTCGAGATATAGAAACTGATGATATTTCAAGTAGGAACGAATTACTCACAGCTATGGAAATATTAGATGGTTCGTTTGACAAAATATCATATAAAGAATACTCCAATTATTTGGGTAATAAAGACAACCATAATGTTTTGGTTAAGTTTGTCGATTTATTGAGACCATTCCCCTTTTCATTGTTATCAGTTCTTTATAAATTAGCCAGTAACGTTTATTTGATTGCAGAATCACAAAATATAGATAGGATCCTAGAAGAAATCAGTAAACAATGGGTTGAAACGTATCCGGATACTATTTGGAAATCAAATTATAAATTATGTCATATTGTTTTGTTTTCATTATTGATCTTAAATTCCGATTTACATAATCAAGAGGGTAAATCCAACCATCATAAATTCTCACCTAACTCCTTTGTGGAAAACACATTGGCTGCATTGCAACCTGAATTAGAGAAATCAGACGTAACATTGTCTGATATTGAAACACCTTTGACTCATGAATTGATATCTTATTTTGAAGGTTTGAAACATAATCCATTACCACTATTCAGAAGCAGAGGTCCGATTTCTCCCATAAATAGTAACGTTCATTCCCCTTCATTAAATGAAAGAGACTCTATATTTAACTCAACTACTAACGTTAATACAACACGCACAAGAAGTAGGACAACTTCAATGACCAAATCTTATCACTCAATAAATTCGATTGCAATAACAAATAAGGAACCGATTCATACAGCTAATTGGAAATACCACAACAATATTAACTTACCGAAATTGTACATTGTTGAAGAATTTGATGAACGTTACGGAAATATGAACGGTTCTCTTTGCTTAGTGGATGCAATAGTCGGTATTAGTGATAAAAGTTATCGTGAATTACAACAATCACAAACTATAGACGACTCTAAAAAGAATTCTGGAAGAATATCACCATCTCCCACATCAAATGAGAAATCAAAGAATCCAATATTACGATGGTTTAAGAAACATCCTCACAATAAATCTCGTTCTTTATTTGAAAAATCGAAATTTACTACAGCATTTTTAGATTCAAAGACTACATGGATTAAAGTAAAAATACGAGTGCATGAAGGTAGAATATTTATTTTTCAAACTAATAACGATGTCGATTATTACGAAGAAAATATAGATGTATTAAGGTCAAAACCCAATGTTCAATATTTTGTTTTCAATCTTTTTGAAGCTATGGCTGAATTGATACAAGATAATATTGTTATAGGGAATCAAAACTCTACTGTATCAGTGAATAATGCTATGGCAAATTTTAATTTGAAATTTGCTCCCTGTATTGATGGTTCTAGTCTGGTATTACAATTTCAAACAAAAGATAAAGATGTAGCAGATAAATTTGTGAATTGTATTAATTTCTGGGCCGCTAGACTAAGTCCAGTGCCTTATTCACAATTTGAAATAGTGTCCAACGAAGAATATGGTTGGAGTCCTCGTGTCCTCCAGGCAACAAATTTGAATCAAATTAATCTTTCTGAATGGAAACCTTTACTTTCATTAGATGCATTTTACGATCATTTGGATGAATTACCCGAGCAAGTGTTATTAGTGGATAAAATAAATGAATTGTCACCCTTTATAGAGAAATTGGAAAAATTAATCGAAGAACATAACGCGATAAAACCTCAAATAATTCAAATATGGGCTAATCATCCTCATTTTGAAAATGTTATGAATAATTGGAATGCCAAATATTTATATTTGAACAACCAATACGAGAAAAGAATTGTATATTATAGAATCTTAAAAGATCATTATACAAACATTTGAATATAAATATATACATTTACAATATTTACAAAATTTTTATTATTCATGTTTTTTAACATCAGTCATTTATCTGTCGATGAATTAGTCTTCTGTGCCACTTGTCTTTTCAATATAGTTCGTAACACTTCATCTTCCCCATATTCCTCTTCATCTATTTTTTTCCATTTTTGTTCCATGGCAATACGTTTCTCTTTACTCTTTGCCAAAGCTCTCTTTTTTGTCTCAAAGGATGCCTCCTTCAAACATTCGGTCAGAGCATCCTTCTCGTTATTACATATACCAAACATTCGTTTGTAAAATTGTTTATTATGACATTTATTCAATGCTTCAATAAACTCATGGCATGCTATTTCAAATTATATATAATCAGTTAGTAAATTGGTGATTGGACACAGATTAGTGGTAGGACAATATAACATACATTTAAATCTTTCAGCTTCTAATTGTGGATGCATATTTGTTTGTTTGATATATCTCAATGATCTTCTCCCTGATCTATAATTTTTGAAATTTCGGACCTTATAAATATTATTATAGTAGAATACAATATAAGGAAACGATAGTAAACAACAGTTGCCTTTCTACAAAGAGTCGATTGGGGAAGACAAGATGTCAACAAGTATTGAACAATATAAAGCAAGAAGGAGACAAGAAATGATAAGATTTTTTGCGGCCACAGCAGTCACACTGATATCATGTAGATGGACAATGAAAAATATTCAAACCAGCAAATGTATGTTATGTTTTATGATATGATTGTTTTGAAATTAAGTTGCAAACTTACTAACCACCATTAGATATACCGACAATGTTCCAATTAAACTATAAGCGACCACCAGCAGGGTCCAAAGCTAATTTACTTACTGCTGCTGCGAGTACGTGGACTATGACATTGGGAGGAGTCTCTATGGCTATACTGGGCACATTCTGGACTTGTGACGTCCTGACCCTCGAGGAGTGGAGACAAAAGTTTCAATAAGGGACCATATATGACTGTATATAAGTGGTGATGACTATGTAAATATGATAATTCGATATTCCGGGTGACACCGGGGACCACTATATTTATATATTAAATAGAAGAGGCTAACAGTTTCCTTAATTATCGAATGGGAGTGGCAAGACCAGAGACCGGACACCATGGACACATCAGAGGATATACAACAGTTTATGTCATTGACCAACACTTCTCATAGTGTTGCGTTAGAATATTTAGAGAAGTATCACGATTTAGCCAGTGCAATGGATGCATTTTACTCAACTGAGAAAGCAGACATAGAGGATAGTTTCAAGCCACCTAGACCTCCATTACAATCAAATATTAGCTCTGGTAAAAGTTCTACAAGATCTACACCTTCAGCCGGTGCTCATAAGACTACTAGTTCTTCTAGAACTAACAGCAATTCCAAATTTATGAGTTTTTCTGATATGGTTAGATCTAAAGGTGATGAAGAAGATGATGAAGATAAACCAAGAAATACATTTGCCGGCGGTGAAACATCTGGGTTAGAAGTGACTGATCCCAATGGACCTAAGGATTCTAACTCTTTAATTAGAGATTTATTAGAAAAGGCTCAAAAGAATGGTGAAAATATGCCTGAAGGTGGTTTTTATGATAACGAAACTGCTGAACCAGAACAACATTTCTCAGGTAAAGGTTATAGATTGGGGTCTATGGTAGATCGTCAAAGTGAAGTGGTGGAAGATTTTTCTAGTAGCAGTAGAGATAATAGACCTAAAAAAGTCACTAGAGAAATTACATTTTGGAAAGAAGGGTTCCAAGTTGGTGAAGGTGAATTATTCCGTTATGATGATCCTGCTAACAGTTTCTATTTAAATGAATTAAACCAAGGTAGAGCACCATTGAAATTGTTGAATGTTGAATTGGGTCAAGAAGTTGAGGTGAACGTTCATAAGAAATTAGATGAATCATATAAACCACCAAAGAGGAAACTGGAAGGTTTCATGGGTAAAGGTCAAAGATTAGGTTCACCCATCCCAGGTGATTCTGGATCATCATCAGCTGTTGAACCTACTAATGCAAATGTGGAATCCACAGTCGATGAACCAGTCAAGGAAGAAGTGGAAAAGCCAAAGCCTTCTGGTGACAATTCTGTACAAATCAGATATGCCACTGGTAAAAGAGAAGTGTTGCGTTGTAATTCCACTGATAAAGTACAAATATTATATGATCACGTCTCTGCTAACACTGATGATAAGACTAGATCATTTACATTAAATTATGCCTTCCCAGTGAAGCCCATTGAAGATAAAGAGCAAACTTTAAAGGATGCCGATTTAATCAATGCCGTGGTAGTACAAAGATGGGTATAATCGATCTCTTTACAAATGATAATAGTAATAATACATAGCAAATATATAGTTAAGAAATCTAGTACAATTTCAATTCACCAGTAATTTGATCCAATACGGCTTTAGGAGCAGGACCCAAACCTAACACAGTGGCGGACCCTGCGGCAATTTGAGTTCTACCAGCGTCATGAATCACATTAGCATTGACACCCAATGATATGGCTTTAGCATACAATTCATCCATAGTCTCTTTATCTGGACATTTCAAAGTAATCTTAGCTTGACCACCTCTCAACCATCTGTTGCATAGTTCTGGGTTATACGAGGCACGATTTGGGTCAGTGCCAATCAATCTGAAACAAGACAAAGCCGCATGACAACATTGAGCAGCAATTTTACCCTTTTGCATTGCCAAATCTTGACGAATGACCAATGCCATTCTCACTTCACCTGGGATATCGTTCAGGGACAAAGAATCAATCTCGTAACCTTCATCGTCGTCGTCCTCGTCATCGGTGTACTCCTCGTCGTCCTCACTTTCCCCCTGGTGGTTAGCAATTTCAGTTTCAGCTTGCACTTTGCATTTCTGTAGCAAAGACTTAATCTTGTCCTGTTCTGTGATTCTGGGGGTCGATTGACCTATGTAGTAGCCCGTGGCCAGCGAGGCAGCGGCAATACCAAACAGCAGCGGTATACTAGAGACGGAACCTGCCATTGTTTTATTGTGAATCTAGTGATGATGACTGTCAATAAAGTTTCAATATTGAAATGTTTCAAGATTTGGCGAGCCCTAACACGCGCCGGGACAGCCCTGAATTTGAGGGAAAATCGGAATTAAAATCGATAAAGGTTATTATTTGACACTTAAAAAAGGATTTGATAGACTTTGAATCTGAAGGGGTTGTTATCAGAACTTCAGTGTATTTTGAGGAGAAGAACTGGAAGTGTGCAACTGAGTGAGAAATTATTATGGGACAAATACTATCGAATCCGATTATTGACAAAGAACATCACCAGGGGATGGACGCACTGACTGCGTTCGGTCTTTGTGCCATGCAAGGTTGGAGAATGAGCATGGAGGACTCACATACGGTGGAGATGAACATTTTTGAAGAAGATAATGCTGACCACGAGCATTTAGCACTGTATGGTGTCTTTGATGGGCACGGTGGTGCAGCTGTTGCTAAATTTTGTGGAGAGAAATTCTCTACTATCTTTAAACAACAATTAGAGAAATGTCCCACTCCCTTGACCACTTCAAGTTTGAAAGGGGCCTTGGAGAAGACTTTCTTCGAGACTGATGAGGAATTATTATGTGACTCCTCTTTACAAAATGATCATAGTGGTGCCACTAGTACCACTGTAGTGATCTCTAAGAGACATAAAGTGATCATATGTGCCAATGCTGGTGATAGTAGAACTGTATTGGCAATCAATGGGTATGCAAAGGCTTTATCCTTTGATCATAAACCAAGTTTAGAAAATGAAAGATCACGTATTATAGCCGCCGATGGGTTTGTTGAGATGGATCGTGTTAATGGTAATTTAGCATTATCCAGGGCCATTGGTGATTTTGAATTCAAATCCAATGGGAATTTGGGTCCACATGAACAAATAGTCACATGTTTACCTGATGTCATTGAACATCCAATAGATTATAACATGGATGATTTTATCATCTTGGCTTGTGATGGTATTTGGGATTGTCTTACATCACAACAATGTGTTGAATTAGTATATTATGGGATAGATCATGGAGATATGACATTAAATGATATTTCATCTCGTATCATTGACGTTTGTTGTGCCCCCACCACGGAAGGCTCGGGAATTGGTTGTGATAATATGAGTATAATTATTGTCGCATTGCTAAAAGAGAACGAAGAATTAGAAGATTGGTTTAATCGTATTAGGAGTAAGAAAATTAAATTAACCAAGACTTTTGAAAATGCAAGAAGAGAAATTTTTAATACACATAGATTCCCTGATGATAATTCTAAAGTGTTTAATGTCACTACCAAAAGAAATGAAGCTATATTAGTGAAAGGAGAACAATCCACTAGTGATGAGAGTACACGTGCAGTGAGTCATCCCGATTATGATTCTGATGATGTGGGGTTATTGAATATGGATTCAATTAATGCATTATTAGATTCAAGTATGCAATTAAATCAAAGACCACCCAACAATAATCGTTTACATAAAGGTTCCACCATATCAGCAATGTTATCCTCTTTAAGTGAAGCAGTTGCTGGTGAAACTAGTCCATTTGATTTAGATGAAGATAGTCCAGCGGAAAAAACGCCACAAGCCACAATTAATGATACTAGTAAAGAAACTAATATCCTTGGTTCTTTGGAAAATTAAAGAAAAAGGAAAGTATACTTCATCTACATTACATTATTAATTCCACACCTTTACACTTATATATTCATGACGATGATTTAATGTGGATGAAGCTATATATAATATACATATATGCCTACCTAATGAGTTTAAAAAATATTGCATGAATTTTTTTAATTTATTTACTTTTTTTGATCATTATTTACCATACACATTACAAGTAGTTTCCCAAACGGTCTCCACTAATTCATCCAATGGGATCCCCTTCACGTTAGACATCACTGTGGCAACTTGTTCCATAGTACAAGGTTCATTTCTAGTCTTAACCATAGTGGTTTCCCAATCTTCTTCAGCCATTTTACTTAATTTATCTCTCTTGACAGATTTAAATGGTAATTGATAATCATTTAAATATTTATAAGATTCATGTGTTCTTCTAATTTCACACCAAGGTGAATCTGTCTCCAATAATAACCTATTTACAGGTACAGCTTTGGCACATTCAATGTTTTCCTCACTCTTGAATGATGCACCATTCATACCAATGTAACAATTATCAGATAATGATAATAAATGATTCATATCTTCCAAAGAATCAGTGAATGAATGTACTACAAATTTCCTTTGTGGGTGGAATTTATAAAAAATTGCATTATTAGGATCATGTTCATGTACTAAATCTTTCAATTGGAATTTATCCTCATTGTCTACAAACCCAATAATGAATTTTTTCAATATTCTTATAAAATCATCAGCACAGTTTCTCATATGTAGGAACAGGGGCATAGTACCGTCCCCGACAAGACATGACAGTTTCAATTGTTCCTCAAAGAATGTCAATTGCATATCTTTGCAAGAGTAATGGAATCTATCGTAGTCTAAACCAATTTCACCAATAGCTCTAAATTCATTCAGGGATAAATTGTTTTGCATTAATTGGAACAATTCTTTCAATTTCAATTTAGCTAGGGACAAATCTTTATTCATTGTCTCGTACAATGTCACATTATAATCTTCATCATTGGAAGGAGTATCAATGGTCTGTGATGCTACCGTGGGGTCTAATGCAAATTCATTCACACAACATGGGTGTACACCGATGGTATAATATAAATTGACAGGACTTTGCTCTTTCCAATGTTTACTTAATTGGATGGCGTCTTGTGATTCAGTGATAGAGGAACCTGTTAACAACGCCGTCTTCACGTTGGTCATATGTGCTCTATGTAGTACGTATTTAATATCAGATTCATGGTATTTTTTACCATGGTAAGACCCATTGAACATAGGGTCTGTAAGATTAAGCCCAATGTCATAGTAACTCAAAGTCATCTTAGTCTGATTCAATATACCGTTATTGCCCTTAAGGAAGCCTTTCAACATGCTACTACTACTCATCCCAAACAAGTGTATCCACTTTGGGACATACGATTTTCCACTGCAAAAGAAAGAAAAAAAAAGAAAGCAAAAAAAAAATTTCCAAGACGACTCACAGAAGTGACAAAGTGTCTTCTACCAACTTTTCAGTGGATCTATGAAGAACGTGGAAGAAGCAAGATAAGAACTCCACCAGATAAGATCCGCCGCGGAATAAGAAACGACTTTTACCACGGGAACAATGGCCAAGAGACAAACCACGGCCAACTTCACTACCAAATTAGGAAATTTTTTCAGGTCGCAAGACAAAATTTGCGTCTCACTTCGGACTTTTCTGTGAATCGAAGAAATTTTCCACTGATTGCAAGACCAATGACTACCTGTTGCGGCATTTTCTGCGAGACTTTCCATCGGGTTCCTGACACAGATGGGGGCTTCTCAGGCTTCTGTTGCCTTTGCGGAAGTGGCTCAGTCGGTTCTTATCGCAGTCCCTATCATTGTCTCTGCCCGGAGCAGGACTCTGCCCGGCCCCGGCCACTTTTCCAGGCTGGAGACACTTTTCCTCTAGGCAGGACCCTGCCCGGCTGTCCGCTTAGAGCCGGGCTCGGGATCCGCGCGGGCCGGGATCCCCAGGCTCGGCAATCTGGAAGTTAGGTGGGGCACTCGGAGAAGACCGCGTAAATTTTAATTGGAAAAAAAGTGTGTGGTTGGCTGCTCATCTCATCGCGAAAGTGAAGTGTCCTCATCGATTTAGTAAGGTTTGCCCAATAAAAGATTACTGTATATTTAATACAACAAACTGATGAAAGTACAGTCAACGAGTGTGTGTTTTTATTATTAATATATTTTAAAGAAAGAGACAGTGTCTGAGAGACAGAAATAATAGTGATAATACATTTATATATTATGCCCGCACCTAAATCTACTGTCAAGAGTCTGTTGGCTCATCCACAGTCATCCGTGTTGGGATCTCATCCTCACCCGCAAATACATCCACACCACCACTACCCGCATGTGGCTTCCAGTTTCCAATTTAACACTCATGTGAAAACGATGGAAACAGCCGTGTCAGACAATGAACAAATTGTATTGGGTGACAGTGTTCAAGTGGACAAAGAACTGAAAAAATCTTCATCTAAGCATCCCTCATCATGGGATCCACAAGATGATTTATTGTTACGTCATTTGAAAGAGATCAGAAAATTGGGTTGGAGAGAAATTGCACAATATTTTAATACAAGAACTCCCAACGCTTGTCAATTCAGATGGAGAAGATTGAAATCAAGTAGTTTAAAATCAAATAAGACTGCTTTGATGGACGTCACTGAGTTGACACCTGCTTTATTGAAATTATTAGATGATAATGGGAAGGATACCACTGAATTAAAGGAAAACGCTATGGTGGCAGTGTCTGTGGATAAATCTACGGTCACTTCTAAACCAAATGATAAATTTGTTATACAGTCATTGGAACAAGAAAGAGTGTTAACTAACACTCCAGATTCAGAGATTAGATTGTCTCCACCTAATGTATTGGATAACTCAGCGGTAAGCCCCACGAAATTACCAAACTTACCTCAACCTAATCATTTGACTACATCAGCCTCGTCAACCACTTTACAATCACAAATGACACCAATGTCATCGGTACCAATGAGGAAAAGTTTCTCATTGATGGGGACGAAAAAATTCGTGAAACCAAGATCTTATTCACATACTGTCACATCACCATTATTACCATTGCCAGTTAATGGTAATCATCCAAGTGTGGCACCTCAACGTGTGTTTTCTGATGAGGAGAACGTAGGTTTTATCCCAAAGATTGTGGTTAGATCAAGAAGAAGTTCATTCAATCATCCACAATTACCAAATGTATCCAATGTTAACAATATTGGTGCTGTATTGAGTATGCCCATGACTACTAAATCTAGAAAAAATTCATTTGTTTACTCTAGAAGATCATCATTTACCGTGCCAAGTAATACACCATCAAGAAGATCATCAGTCATTGCAGTACCTACTTCTACGTCTCATACTGGGCTGGTAGCGTTGCATCCAAGAAGAAGTTCATCTGTTAGAAAAGAAATACCGACTGTAACTGCCTCTAACGGTAACATTGCAAACACCAAGACTACATTTATGGACTCTAATCAAGGGTTTAAACAATGGGGGAAAGATGAAGATGAATTATTGTTAGAAGTGGATAATAAAAAATTAACCATGGCAGAAATTTCTATCTTATTAGCTGATCGATCAGATGACGAAATTAGATGGAGATACAATCAATTAAACAATAACCCACCTTCCCCCAATGATACATTTTCAGAAGAAGTTAGGGCCAATTCAACAAATTCATTTACTAATGAAGTTAAAAGAACTAATAGTACTACCACTGTGAGTTCCATATCATCAATTAGTACCGTGGGGGGGTATGCTGTATAATAGAAGCAACTAAGAACAAGAACATAACAATATATTGATATATATATTTATAAAATAGTAAGATTATTATTCGTATTTTTATTCATCTATACTTATCTTCGTTTATTCATCGTCATCGGTAAATATATCCGGTAAGATATTTTCTTCTTGTTCCTCGTCATCGCCATCATCAATCTCTTCTTCTTCTTCATCATCTTCTTCTGGTTGTTCATCCTCTTCGTCATCTTCATCGTTATCATCTTCTAAGATATCCGCTGTAAAATCTTCATCATTTTCATCATCAATTATTTCCAAGGGTAAATCTTCAAGCTCATCTTCTACATCTTCTAATGGTAATTCATTTGAAACTGCTATTTCTGTGATTGGTTTGGCTGGTTGGTTCTTTTTGGAACTTTTCTTGGAACGATCTTGAGCAGTCAAAGGAGTTGATTTGGTGGCTGTTCTAATTGGAGGTTGAAAACATAATTCCCATCCTGCATCTTCTGGAGTATCTACTGTTTCACCACGACTTCTATTTTCTATAGTCTCCATTGTGGCAACTTCCATATGTTTCCCATCTTGAATATCATCAGACATGAAGTTAACTAATAAGGATAGATGTCTATTGAAGAAATCACTTTTATCACTAGAATTAGATACCTTTGTGGTAGAATCAACCGAGGTGTCGATAAGATTGGTATTTATAGCATTGACACCGCATGATGGACCAAAAATCATTGGTTTCCAAATTAAATTTTCAGGTTTAATTTGCCAGTATCCCTTCTTCTTCCATTTTTCATACAGGTCCACTATGTCTCCCCAATGTTTAATGTAAATTGAATATTCTTTATCTCCTGGTATATCATTATTGACTCGACAATAAAGTACTTTCAATTGTTCTAAACCAAATATTATATCCGTTGGGATTAAACCTGATAATGAACCTAATTCTTCTAAAGAAACTTTTTCACATTTTTTCTCCCTTAATTGAATTAATATCTCAGCACATTTAATCTTCCAAAAATTCCTATAGGATAATAATCCAAGATCTGATAATGGTTTCTCTGGTGTACCCATTTTAAATTCTCTTTTAGACAATAAATAAGAGAATTCAGTTAAAAAATTCCCAAACCCTAAACGTCTATAGATAGGCAATGTCAATATACAACTTAAATTGTACCCAGTGGAATTTAATTTTTCCTTAGAGAAATAACCAATAATTTCATTATAATTACGGTATAAGACATAAAACACAAAAGGTTCCACTTCATAAAACAATGTCTTTGATTTCAAGAAAAGCATGGACAGTAGACATAAATTTCTACAATACGTCTTGCTTTCTCTACCATCAATTTCAAAGACACTAATAGGTCCATCTCTATAAATTTCTTTACCAGGCGGTCTGTTGGGATTCGTTTGAAAACATTTACTTCTATGGCGAAAATATTTGTAACGCGACGAATTATATGATAGACATAATTCACATATATGAATTATAGCATTTGAATTCACTGAAGCAGGGTATGGACTAGGGTATAATGTCTTAATTTCATGATTATTAATGATAATATATTCCACTTTAGATTGTCGAAGTGGTACGGGACGTTGTCGTATGGTTTTAGAAGTCAATTTGGATATATCTTGTTTGAATTTCATAGAAATATTAGAATTTATGAAATTTGCCGTGGATGATTGTTTCAATAATTGGGCAAATAAAAGTCTATCTGTGTATGTTGGAGTGGTTTGATCTATACGATAATCTTTTTTATATGGATAAATCGATTTATAAAGGTTTTCATTATTATCAGTAGAGACAACACCATTTTCTAACACCAACTGTTCATCAATATCGACATCATTGATACGTTCATTTAACAACTTTTCAAAATTGAGAAACTTTTTAGGTTCAAATAATATTTTCATTCGACAAGGTAAAGGTAAATTACTTCCCATATAATCATTATCATGGAAAAATTGTACTTTGGGATTGAGTAAATTGGCATCTTCAATGGTAGCTGGTAATAACCAATCAGTCGTGGAACGTATGATTTTGATTTTAATCTTGGGTTTATTCTTTCCAATCTTGTATGATGAATTGTTGTCAACGGCGCTATTTACTCTTCTTAATTGTCGATGATCCACATCATTGGTTTGGAAAGTCTGGGAATTGAGACTGTTATCATTAATGTGAACTTCCTGTAGTAAATTAGAGTGTGAATTTGGGCTCATTATACCTTTATTTGAATGACTTTTTATCGGAGATGGCATTGTCTTATGTTCAATTCTTAGCTCATCTGTTCTATTTATCATCTGTAATCTGTATTGGTACAAAGATGTGGTGATAATATAATGCTGATGACAAATATAATCCACTGGATGGTGAAATTAAATACTAATACAAAGAAGGGAAGTCCTCTGTTGGACTTTCCATACTATTGTTTTGATTTGTTTATGATTTAAAGACGTGATTTCCGGGTAACCTAAATTAAAAAAAAAAAAACTATATACAACATAAACTATCAAGAATAATACAAATTTTTAATATTTTTGAATAGTAAAATTATACAGTGTGTTGTTTAATACACTAAATACGTATATAGCTCTATATATATTTATTTTTGTTTATCCATTTCCTAATCTCAAGTAAGAAGAAACAAATTGAGAAAAGGAAGAAAAAAAAAGAACATTGAAGAATTGGTATAAACAAGTATTCATTAATTTATAATATCATTATCATACATTTCAGAAATCGTTATTATCGTGAAGAACGTTAGAAGGGAGGGGGGTGGGAGAATAATTGATTACCAGCCATTATTCTTTACATTATTGTTGTTAGAATTAGTTGGTTGTAAATCTAATCCACTTAAAGAACGTGCCAAATCATTCCCCAATTCATTGTTGTTGTTACTGTTACCATATAACAAATCATTTGTATTCATTAAATTGGCTGATGATAGTGGTAACCCATCATCATGGAAGGATTGAATAGAAAAATTTGAATGCATTGAACCATTAGTATTTTGTGGTACTAATTGTTGTGCTGGTAATTGTTCATGGAATTGAGAATTAGAATTATTATTGTGTAAAGAGGATAAAATTCTGTGTGGTACAGTGTTTGTGGAAGTGTGATTTGTTGTTGGTGACACCACAGCAGAATTTCTTAACAATGGATTCAATGAGTTTAAAGAAGATTGATTGTTGGAAGAGTAACCTGATGGAATTCTTGCTGAAGGGGTTAAAGTAGCTTGTTGTCTTAAGAAAGATTGTTGTTGTTGTTGAGCGGAAGAACTTGGAGTGGTTTGTGGTTGTGGGTGTAGTAATTGATTACTATTGCTGTTATTATCTGGTGAATTACTACTGTTATTATTTTGTAATAGACTACCAGAAGATATAACAGTCTGTTGAGTAACATTAGCCAACTGTGCATGATTATTCAAATTTGGTGTGTTGTGAACACTACTACTATTACTGTTCAAACCATTGTTATTATTAGAAGCTGATGATGCAGCAGCTGCATTGGCAGCAGCAGAAGCATGAGCTTGTAATAGACTTGTGTATGAATGGACTTTATTGAATGAACCACCAGTGGAATTTGGTTGTAATGGGTGACCAGATATTGGTAATTGACCTTGTTGTTGTAAATGAGTTTGTAAAGATGATTGATCTAACACTTTTCTTCTAATGATAACAAATCTTGGATCATAAACTTCCACTAAATTTAAAAATGAACATAACACGTTGATAATTCTCTTGTGGTTTGCTGAAAGACCAGTGGGGTAAGCCAATTCATAATATAATTTTTCTCTATCCTTAAATAATAACAATTGAGAATAAATCTCTAAAGTGTCTGGTTGATTAAAATCTAATTGTTGAGGTGGTAAAGGTACAGTAGTGGAGGAAGGTAATGGAGCGTAGTAACGTTCCACACCAGTGGAATAACCATTAGTGTTATTAGTTTGTGAATAATTTGTTTGATTATGTGATTGTGAATAATTTGATTGATATAATGAATTTGCAGTATGTTGAGACATCAACATAGGTTGTTGATTCAAACTGGTAGATGACAAATTGTTATTAGATAACAATCCACCCAATCCATTAGTATTATTGTTATTATTGTTTGACACATTACCATTGACAAATGATGAAAATAATTGTTGAGATGAAACAGATCCAGGTATATTACTATTAGTGTTATTCAATGCAATATTGGAAGCGTCTCTCCCCAAGGATTGCAATGATACATTAGAAGATATTCTATGTTGTTCCTCTAATTGACCTCTCTTTTCACGTTTTTCACGTTCAATTCTTTCTCTTTCAGCTTGTGGTAACATTTTCTTATATTCCACTTTCAATTTTCTACCATTAATATCTTTACCATTCAAATGATCAATCACTTGGGTGGTTTCCTCTGCAGTGGTAAAATTAGCAAATGCTAACCCACGGAAAATCCCATTATCAAAATGATAGTTGAACGCGTAAGGTAATGGTAACCCCATCTCATCAATAATGTCCAACAACTGTTCTTTCTTAATGGCAAATGGGATATTCTTGATGACAATAGCGTTGGGGATCACATCGTCGATAGATTTACCTTCCATATCTTCCCCCCCGGGATGATGATGCTCACCGCCAATCATGGCGTCCAGTTGAGCTTGGTCCAACGCATCCTGTTGTAATAGTGGTTGTGGTACGTCCTCGTACGCCACGTTCTCGTTGAAAGTGTGCATATCGTGTGGTTGAGATTACTGTGTGTGTGTCTTCCTCGAGCGTTGAAGAATGTTGTCTTCCTGTTTCAAATTGCATCTCTTGAGATGTTGTTTTTTTCTTTTTGACACTGAAAAATTGTCTGAGAGTGAGAACAGTGTATCTCATTCCCCACGAGGTGTGTCACAGTGAAACAGAGTGTTTCAGAGTGCCATGGGAGGTATATATATGGGTGTGTGCGAATGTCAAGTGCGTGTACTAGCATGGTAGTGTTCAGCCCGGTCCCCACAGCCAGTGTTACACTGTAGATTACTATAACAACCTTATATGAGTTGCAGCGGTGTCACCCGGAATATCCAATTGATACAAGTTAAAATGTCGAATCCGATGAATTCACAGCCAGGGAGAGTCCCTTGCAAGCTGGGAAAGGGCAAGATGGGCGACGACGGCACGATAGAAGCGATGTTGGCGAGCCTGGAGACGATCAAGCAAGTATGTGCAACGATGTACGGGTCCCGAGAGGCCCTGGAACAAGATATACACACGGGGGTCGAAGATAAGCAAAGTCACAGTGGTGCTGGTCACAACAGTGACACTAACATTACAGAGGAGGAGATTGGGAAGTTGCTGCCCCTGAGTGCGCCCGATAAGAAGGTGATACACAAGAGAATAGACGAACTCGTGGAGAAGTACGGTAAGAACACGGCTCGACGAGCAGTAGACCCCGAGAACAAGTAACAAGTACGCCACAGTGATACGTTCGTGTCTGCAGGGCAGTGCGCTCATTCCTATATATGTATTGTAATGTATATATTAATGTGTGTCCAGATGTGGTAATTAGAGCATGTCCCTTTTGGGACAGCGGGCATGTCCCGATTCGGACACCGGTATAAACAAATAAAATCCTCGAAGAGATTTAATATTTACTCAATGATTTGTTCTTACTCATTTGTTGTCACACCAAGTAAACCAGCAGTAAAAGAATTACGAAGATGAACTCGCCGCAATTTAGAGCTCAACAGTTGACGCCCAGTTCGTCTCCTATTGCTCTGAGTTTAGATGATGCTAATAACCCATTTCAACATTTACTTGCATCACCCACAAAGATGAAATTGTCTGATTCAGTGTCAGGTTTTTATCCAACTTCGTTGTCCAAATTGAGTGATCTGTCAAGATCAGGTCGTGGTAGATCTGCCAATGCCAATGAGTCTGTTACTAATCAATCAGGTAACAGTTTGAGATCATTGTCACCCATCAGATTCAACATCTTAAACAAAGCGAAGCCCAAGATGTTCAAATCTGAATTCATGTCTAATTCATCTATGCCTTTGTTGACAGCATTAATGAAGGGGACTTCAAGCAATGTGGTACCTGAACAAGATAATTCAACAAAGGATAATTTGTCGAAGATGACCATTCAACAAACGTTGGAAAAGATTCAAGAACATCAAAAATTGAATGTTGGGAAGACAGCAACGACGACGACAAGCAAGAAGGTTGCACCAACCACATCAGTGTCTACACCTGTGGCAGAACCACCTTTGCAAATTCGTAAGACTCGTGTAAACAATGATGATATTATCCCCATGCAACCATTGTCACAACCACAACAATTGCCAGATGAAATGTTGATCCCACCTATGGAATTCCATCCACAAGAGAGAATGATCTCCAATGCCTCTACTGTTTACACTTCTGAATTACATCAAATGAATGACATCTCATTGGATAATTTCCCCACAGATAACAACGGATTCGTTAAATGTTTAAGAAGCAACAACACAAATGGTAATATGGTACACGCCAAGACCAACCCAGGTAATAACCCTAACAGATACAGTTTCATTTCATCCACTTCAACGGATTACGACGCAGTGGAATTGTTTGATCATCAAGGTTTACCAACAAGATCAGTGAGACATACTAGTAATTCTAATTTAATGGATTATTCAAGTAGATTGGAATCCAGTAAGATTGATTTAAAGATTAAACATTTAGAATTAGAAATTAGTGAATTAAAATTACAAAATGCTAAATTAGTTAATTCTATTAGTAACAATAGATTAATGGAGGATAAATTATTGTTAGAGATGATGTCTAACATGGAAAATAAACGCGAAGAAATTGATGAAGAAGTCATAGTGAAACGTAAATTGAAATCATTGGAGAAGAAATTTGACAATTATAAGAAAACTTTAGATAAATTGTACGATGAAAAAATTACAGCGGATCCATCACGTAGTAATAACAAACATCTAAGAATCTCTAGAATCTCTCCTAAAGAGTTACAAAAATTCGAAGAGACCACAGATCCATCATCTTCATTCTCATCAGCATTCTCTGATGATGAAGAGGAAAAGACTAAGAAAGAAAATTTCTTAGAATTTGAGTACGAGGCAGATGTAGAAGAAGAGGAACCTCCACAATCATACCATAACAGAAGAGGTTTCCATCTGAATATTCCCTTAGAAAGACAATAAAACGTGCACCTTTTTGTACATATATTATTATCACTACTTTTATTATATACCCGACTTAAGTAAATATGTTATATTATTTAATGTGAAGAGGAAAAAAAAAAATTGTTTTTTAAAACGTCAAAATTTATCAACTCCAAAATTGAATCAAACATAAAGACATCGATATATCGATAATGAATTCAACACCAAGGTCTAAACCCTGGGAAGGTCAAGTGGGGGACGCTGAAGAAGTCCTGCCGAATGGTAACGTCACAGGAAATTCTAATAACACAAACGTTCCACCAGTACCACAACTGCCCCCTTGGTCAAGTGAAGCAACCACTAATGAAGATAACACTTACTATAATAATGCAAATAATATGAATTACGGTGGTATGGGAGCTTACTCGAGTCCATATGGTATGACTGGGTACGGCGGTATGGGTGGTTACGGTGGTATGGGTGGCTATGGTGCCATGGGTGGTGCTTATGGGATGACTAGTTATGGGATGGGGATGGGTGGATATAATCGTTATGGTAATGGTGCCACGGGAACAGGTGGTGTAGTGACAGAATCCACTATGGCCACATTCCAATTATTAGAAAATTTAATTGGTGCCATTAATGGGTTTGCACAAATGTTAGAATCAAGTTATATGGCTACACATAATTCATTTTTCACATTAGTATCATTTGCAGAAGAATTAGGTAGATTGAAAGAATTTATGGGATCATTTTTTGGATTATTTGGTATTATTAAAATATTGAAAAAAATGTTAAGATTAACTGGTAACAATAGTAAGCAAATTGGTGGTGGTAATACAAGTGATATGGTTAATGATTTTGTCAATTTTGAGAAGAATAAAAATGTTAATAAGAGAAGAAGACGTAAATTGGCTTGGAAACCATTGATAATATTCTTTATGGGTGTTTTCGGATTCCCATACCTGTTGAATAAATTCATTAATAGATTGAATAATAATCATGCAAATCAAATATTGAGTAAAGGATTAAATGATGAACCTGTGGATTTATCAAAATTAGAATTTGCTCGTGCCATTTATGATTTTGTTCCAGAGAACCCTACAATTGAAATTAATTTAAAGAAAGGTGATTTAATGGCAATAATATCCAAGAAGGACACTATGGGGAAAGAATCTCAATGGTGGAGAGTAAGAACCAAGAAAGGTGAAATTGGTTACGTTCCATATAATTACATTGAAATTATTAAAAGGCATAAATTAATAAAGGGAACTGACGAAGTCATATTGTAATGAAACGAATATTTGTATTAAAATAATAGAATATATAATTATATAAAAATTAACGTAACTAATTCATGACATATTATCATTCATTCTCTAAATCGTCTTTAACTTTTTGAGTCTTGGCTTTTGCCTTCTCTTTCACTTCATGACCCTTTTGCTTAGTCTTATCCATAGCCTCTTGTGACTTTTCCTTGGTGGTGTCCTTCACACTACGTGATTTATCCTTAGTGGCATCCTTCAAATCACGTGATTTTTCCTTAAGGTTACCAGCGGACTCCTTTAATGTCTCCTTAACGTATTGAGCAGTGTCCTTTGTGACGTTTTCAGTCTTTTCAATACCTTCTGCGGCCACTTGACCCAATTTCATATTGATATCCTCCATGGTTTCTCTTATTGGTTTGTCCCCGGGGGACATAGTGTGATTCTTGTCCTTAGTGGTATGACGTGGTGTTTTACTCTGTGTGGTCTTTGCCGCTGGTCTTTGCTTAGCACGGTGGTTGGTAACATATTTACGGTAAGCTCCTGAGATTTTGTATCCGATCAACTGATTGAACATATGTTTGTTAGTCTTGTTTGGTTGGTAAAAAGTTTGGTTAGCGTGACATCCTGGGAAATTAAATAGCATCATTGTGATTATTATTGCAGATCTTGGCAAGAAGTGGGAAGAACTCCTAATAACGAGAAACACATCTCTCCCACTTTTATATAGGTTGCTTTTTAGGGGAGTAAGGCACTATACAGTTTTAAGAAGGGGATTTGCACTAGCCGCGTCACAATTAACGGCGTCGGCGGGGTGTCATTTAGTGACATTACAAACTGTGGTGTATCCCGTTATTATATTATTAATATTGTTACTATTTTATCTTATGTATGTACGTGCGAGTGGTATGCTATTGTATATACCCCAATTACATGAAGTCGTCGTCTCCGAAGTCGTCATAAGTGTTGCTGTCCATGTCGAAATCGTTATCCTTCTTGAAGGCACCACCCAAATTGGTCTTACCCTTGACTTTCTTCTTACCAGCACCACCGGTAGCGGTACCACCTCTAACTTTAGCCAATCTAGCTTGTCTTTCCTCTCTTTCTTTGTCCTTCATTAACACATTCAAAGTGGCAATAGTTTGTCTAATTTGTTCCACGTTCATTGGTTTACAAACGTCTCTGACTAAATCAATAGCCAAATTGGATGCATAGTTTAAGGCAGATTTTTCATGCATGGACACCACAGCAGTGGTTAAGGCCTTTCTCAAATCTTGGTAATCTCTCTTGGATTCAGCATTGGCAAACAATGGATGGTTTTCAATTGGAGTGTCCTTGGTCATGGCGGCACGGGACATCAACAAACTTTCCTCTTGTTCTCTTCTCAAAGCACGAGCTCTTGGATGTTCTTCGGCCATACCTAACCCACCAAATAGATCAGCGGCATTGTTCAAATCAGATTCCAATTCAGCTTTCTTCAACAATTCCTTTCTGGTGGTTTCGTCCAAAGTGTCAATTTCCATCAAAACAGGTTCGTTCTTACCGGTCTTGGCAGCAGCTTTCTTACCTGGTTTTGGTTTAGCTGGTTCCACTTTCTTAGCTGGCTTCTTTTCTTCTTCTGGAGCATCCCAGGATTCTAAGATTGGCTCGTCATCCCAAGAACCCATTAAGGCAGCGTCGTCGTTCCCTAGAGAACCGTTAATAGCTTCGTCGTCCCAAGACATGTCTAGTTGTTCGTTGTTCGTGTTGGTTATAAGGTTAACTCAATTCGACATCTCAAAATTTTTTTTTTTTTTTTTTCATTAAAATCTGTTTTTACATAGTCGGGTGCCGCCGTGTGGAGTGATGTATGTGTATTTATAGGGTGAATGAATTGGTTTGGCACCTGGCATTGTGATCATTTGGGTGGTATTGATGGGTAGTTGGTAGTGTACGATTGTGTGTTGTATATTACTTGCAAATTGTTTTTAATATTTAATTAATTTTTAGTTGGAATTGTTGCTAATCCACTTACAAATTGTTAAAAAACTTTCAATAGTTTTATTTACAGATATAAAGAATAAATATTAAATAAATATATAAATGGTGATTGTAGAATGCTGGGGGGGAGAAGTGGTGCTACACTTCGTTCAATGTCTTGGCAGCTTCTAATTTCTGCATGACCATAGACATACCTAACCGACTCTTGGCTACACTTTGTTCAAATTTCTTCTTAGCTAATGTCTCTATCGTATCTTTAATACCCAAATGAAACCCACTAGTAAATTTGACTTGACTGCTCACATTCGTGCATCGCGTGGTTTCGTTATATTTATACATAGTGGATTCTTCCACTTGTAATATCTTAATATGATCCAAATTTTTGGCATACGTCTTCATGGTCTTCCCCAATCTATCCACCAACGAGTATTCAATCATCCAGGACTCTGTCACTTTAGCACCCACCACATATTCAATCCATCGAGGTAACTTGCCCCGTTTCCTTATCAGTCTAGTAGTATAAAGTGTATCACCCTTCAACTCCCTAGATATAACATCTATCGATAAGATATGGGTGGCGTACGGATTAAAATGCGTATTAAACACTACACCTGTAACACAGGAGAAGTCACTATGGAACACGTCGTTGCTCACGTATTGAAGTACCATATCTTATTGCGCTAGTTGTTGGGGTTGTTGTTATGACTCTTATAATAAAATATGAAATTTGGATCTGCGAATTAAAAAAGTGATATAATATAATTGTTGAAATGTCTACTTGATAGGAATAAATAATATAAGTTATATATGTACAAAACGGTTATAGAAGTAACAGAGCAGCTAGACCGGCAATTGGGTACTTGTTATTGTATGTAGCTTTGAAACCAGCATTCTTGGAACTGGAATTGGTGTGGTTATTAGTCTTAACGGATGCAGTTTTAGATAAAGAAGAAGTAGAAGAAGCTGTTTGCACTGTACTTGGTAACCACCATAATGTAGATGCGTATGTTTCACCGTTAGCATATGTTCCTGTCACTGTGGTTAATGGTCCATCTGTAGATGTAGCAGTAGCAGAAACAGACGCACTTGAACCTGATTTACCACTGACAGCGGATGCAGAACCTGTGGAAGAAGCACCACTAGATTCCCACCATACTAATTGTGTAGTGGTATGACCTAAATTATCTGTAGTGATGATTGTATCACTTGGAGCAACAGCATATTGACTAGAGACAGATTTCACAGCACTGGAAGCATCACTTATAGCGGATTCCACTGCAGTGGATGCTACAGTCTTGACGGAATCAACAGCACTGGAAGCTTCAGTCTTCAAAGAATCAATAGCACTGGAAGCATCTGTGTAGACGGATGCACCAAAATCTCCAGCAGCTTCCCCTGCGGATTTCAGAACACTGGCAGCGGTGGCTTCCCCTACAACAGCACCAGAAGTAACATCGCCAAAAACACTGACGGCACCAGCAGTAACTGCATTAATGGCTTGGTCTAAAGCCCCGGTATCAGCAGCATTGACTGCAGTGGAGACAGATAAAATTGTGATAATATTAGAAGTTTTCATAATAATAATAATTGATGTTGTTGTTGTTAGTGTTGTGACTGGATCAAGGTAACATGTATGCCATCATGATACAGGTTCATTTCCTATCCATTTATATACCATTCTTGGAGCCTCGCCATTCTTTTTGATCCAGCCTCCAATTTAAATATAATAAGCCAAGCCATCTTAAATTTTGTCACGGCTGAAAAATATATATTACTAAGAGCTAATATTTCTATTAATAATACATATAGGTACACTATCATAACATGACTACGCCCACATTACTACGCCTCTCGACATCGTAACTCTTGTCATCTTTAATACCACCTGTCACAGGGAAAGCCCTGTAGTTGAACAAGTAGAAGTTTAAGAACCCATCACCAGGTCCAAATTTCAAATTATCTAAGAATAATGTATTATCTTGAGAAGTCAATGCATTAAACACATCCATACCAGCTTGTTTAGCTAAGATGATGGCATCGCCTACCAGACTAGTTAATCTCTTGGTTAACAGTTTAGTAGCCTCTGGTGCAAATCTATCCTCATGGGCAAAATCAACATCACTGGCATAATAATACAAGTAACCAATACCTAAATCTTTATATTTGGCATTGTTTAATATACTGAAAGGTAACGAATAAAATGAAAAGAAATCTGTAATTTTACCAGTGGTAGGATCTTCCACCACATGACTAAAGATAACTTTTGAAGCGTCTTCACCACCAAGGAACCAATGTTGAAATTCCTCCTTGTCAAACACTTGTACTAAGTCAAATCTCGATTGGTATTTGTTAAACAAAGCTAATGTCTCTTTTACATCCTTTAATTCCATAGGTCTTAAACCTGGTGTCTTGGTAATATTAGGTAAAGCATATTTAGCTAACATATCTGTTTCAGTCTTGTTATGAGGTAAATCTGTAAATCCAACATCATACAGTTTCCCCCAATTGATGGGACGATGTGTGTAACGACATACACTCACTGGTGATGGTAGAATATTACCTGATGTGTACAATGCATGCCAAATGTCACATCTATTGACTCTTCTAGTGATTTCTTTAATTAAAACGGGGGCCAATCTTTTGGATCTCAATTGTTTGTGAATACATAAGAAGTTGATCTCAACACTGCTTATCTTTTTACCTCTCACTTGTAAAGTCACTGGGATGGCAGAAATAAATGCAATTAATTTACCTGTACTCTTTACACGTACACCAACATGCCATTCTTTCTTCCAACCGGGACTTTTCAATGCCCAATTGAAGAATTCTTTAGTGTAATTGAAACGGAATGTGGAATCTTTATCCTCCACGTAATTCTCATTTAACAGTACGAACACGTCCTCCAATTCAGTGGGGTTAGTCACATCCACATCATTCCATTCAAAATCAGCTAACATCCCCAATGGCTTCTCAGGAATATCTTCAGCGGTCTTCGAGCTATCAATGGGACCCTCTTGTTCGATGGTTTCGTCGAATGAAGTGACAGGTTGAGTTTTCCAAAATTTATAATCTTTCATCTCTTTCCTTTGCTCCTCATTTAATTTACTGACATCTCCATTGTTCAAAGCCAAAAGCTTCAACAAATCTTGCAATTTCTTATCGTTACCGGACATAGCTTGTTTACAGTTATACTGTCTGTTGTAGTATAAGTTTAACTATAGTTAGTTACTTATACTTTTGTCACATAATGTCAGGTAACGATGTACGAGGCCTGCAAAATTTTTCGTTTTTTCAATACAAAATTGGAATAAATTGGCGATGAGCTCATAGTCAACCATTGACAAACAGGGCAAATATACCACACGTTCCACTATGATTTCCGCTACTGGTTGGGTCCCAAGAGGGTTTGCATCTGAATTTGCTGAAAAATACGAGTTAGATGACGATGAATTAGCCAGAATTGAATTAATGGCCAAATTAAATTTAGATGATGTGAAAGCCGATGGGGCAGATTTGAAAGATCAATTAGCTGTGGATAACGATTTACAAGAATTCGATTTGGAGACCGCTGACCATGGTAGTGACTCTGAACAAGGTGAAGGTGAAGATGTGACTATGTTCCCAGGTTTAGCTAACGAAGATGTTAAATTCCATGAAGGTGAAAATGGTGCTGATCCATATATCTCTTTACCCACTCAAGATGACGTGCAAGAAGAAAAGCAAGAATTACAAGTGTACCCATCTGATAACATGGTCTTGGCCACTAGAACTGAAGATGACGTTTCATATTTGGATGTCTACGTGTACGATGATGGTGCTGGGTTCCATGATGAAGAGATCCCAGTGGAAAAGGGTGATGAACAAGATCCAGATGTGGCTAGAGGTTTAGTCCGTGACAGTTCCTTATATGTGCATCACGATTTAATGTTACCTGCATTCCCATTATGTGTGGAATGGTTAAATTACAAACCAGGTAGCAACTCTGAAGATCCTGCCAATTTTGTTGCAGTGGGTACTTTTGATCCAGTGATTGAAATCTGGAACCTAGATTGTATCGATAAGGCCTTCCCAGATTTAATCTTGGGTGAACCACAAGAAAATTCTATGGCTGCTTTGAAAAAATCTAAGAAGAAGAAGAACTCAGCTCATGTAACCACTCATCATACCGATGCCGTTTTATCATTGGCTCATAACAAACATTTCCGTTCTGTGTTAGCATCCACTTCAGCTGATCACACTGTGAAATTATGGGATTTAAATAGTGCTAGTGTAGCACGTTCTTTGCAATCTATACATAACAACAAGAACGTTTCCGCTTCTGAATGGCATTTAACCAATGGGTCCATTCTTTTGACCAGTGGGTACGATTCACGTGTAGCTTTAACCGATGTAAGAATCAATGACGAGAAGCAAATGTCCAAATATTGGTCTGTCACTTCAGGTGAAGAAATTGAAACCGCTACATTTGTCGATGAAAATATAATATTATGTGGTACTGATTCAGGTAACATTTATTCATTTGATATCAGAAACAATGCAGGTTCCAGCCCCGTATGGACTTTGAAAGCTCACGATGCTGGTATCTCATCATTATCTGTGAACAAATTTGTTCCAGGTTTAATGACCACTGGTGCTATGGGTGAAAAAACTGTTAAATTATGGAAATTCCCCACTGAAACCACTGCCAGTTCCATGAAGGGTCCAAACATGGTCTTGTCCCGTGATTTCGATGTCGGTAATGTGTTATCTGTCAGTTTTGCTCCCGATGTGGAAGTAGCTGGTACTATGGTCATTGGTGGTATCAACAAGGGTTTGAAACTATGGGATGTGTTCAGCAACAGAACCGTGCGTAAGAGTTTCGCCACTGAATTGGCTGACGTGAAAGCCATGGCCAAGGCTGAAGCTATAAGATTAAACAAGTCTTCCAGAATCGCCAGAAAATACACCAAGAACGACAATCCTGACACCGTGTTGACCATTGCCGACCAAGGCGAGGACGAAGAAGAAAGAGACGACGAGCACGACAACTGGGACACCGACGAGGAAGCCAACTAGCCCCACCACATATATATATATATACATATATCACTACCTGTGTACATTAAAGATCCATCACTATAACCATTTCCTCTTCCAATAGGGTAACCGCCGGCCGTCGCCCGTGACGTCTTCGCTGCTCTGAAAAATTTTTGCCCAAAAAAATTTGCGATGCTCGAAAAATTTGCGATGTCTTTCTTTTTACTTAGTTAGTGTTCATCAGATCCTCTCTTCTCTTCTCTCACAGGACAGTAACAACAACATCCCAGTAAGACGTTGCAATAGAAACACTGAACAATGGCTCCTATCGAATACTTACTGTTTGAAGAACCTACCGGTTACGCCGTCTTCAAAGTCAAATTGTCTCAAGATGACATCGGTTCCAAATTAGCTGAAGTGCAAGAACAAATCAACGATTTCGGTTCTTTCACCAAGTTGGTCGAATTGGTCTCCTTCGCTCCTTTCAAAGGTGCTGCTGAAGCTTTGGAAAATGCTAACGATATCTCTGAAGGTTTGGTCTCTGAAAGTTTGAAAGCTATCTTAGATTTGAATTTACCAAAACCATCCAAGGGCAAATCCATCACTGTTGGTATCTCTGACAAGAACTTGGGTCCATCCATCAAGGAAACTTTCCCATTCGTCGACTGTATCTCTAACGATTTCGCTCAAGATTTATTACGTGGTGTTAGATTACATGGTGAAAAATTATTCAAAGGTTTACAATCTGGTGATTTAGACAGAGCTCATTTAGGTTTGGGTCATGCTTACTCCAGAGCTAAGGTGAAGTTCTCTGTGCAAAAAAATGATAACCATATCATTCAAGCCATCGCTTTAGTTGATCAATTAGACAAAGATATCAACACTTTTGCTATGAGAGTTAAGGAATGGTACGGGTGGCATTTCCCTGAATTAGCTAAATTGGTCCCAGACAACTACAATTTTGCTAGATTAGTTTTATTCATCAAGGATAAAGCTTCTTTAAACGATGAATCTTTACACGATTTAGCTGCTATCTTAAACGATGATGCTGGTATCGCTGAAAGAGTCATTGACAATGCTCGTATCTCTATGGGTCAAGATGTCTCTGACACTGATATGGAAAACGTTTGTGTGTTCGCTCAAAGAGTCGTCTCTTTAGTTGAATACAGAAAGCAATTATATGATTACTTATGTGAAAAGATGCACACTGTTGCTCCAAATCTTTCTGAATTGATTGGTGAAGTCATTGGTGCTAGATTAATCTCTCACGCTGGTTCTTTAACTAACTTGTCCAAGCAAGCTGCCTCCACCGTGCAAATCTTAGGTGCTGAAAAGGCTCTTTTCAGAGCTTTAAAGACCAAGGGTAACACTCCAAAATACGGTTTAATTTACCACAGTGGTTTCATTGCTAAGGCTGCCGCTAAGAACAAGGGTAGAATCTCTAGATACTTGGCTAACAAGTGTTCTATTGCTTCCAGAATCGATAACTACTCTGACGAACCAACTAACGTCTTCGGTACCGTCTTGAAGAGACAAGTGGAACAAAGATTGGAATTCTACAACACTGGTAAACCAACTTTAAAGAACGAATTGGCCATCAAAGAAGCTATGGATTTATATAACAAGGATAAGCCAGAAACTTCTGCCACTGAAGAAAAGGTTGAATCTAAGAAGAGAAAATTAGAAAGTGATGATGAATCTGAAGAAGAAGAAAAGAAGCCAAAGAAGGAAAAGAAAGAGAAGAAAGAAAAGAAGGAAAAGAAGGAAAAGAAAGAGAAGAAGGAAAAGAAAGATAAGAAAGAAAAGAAGGATAAGAAGGAAAAGAAGGAAAAGAAGAGTAAGAAATAAGTGGATACTTAATTCTATATCTTTCCATTTTTTATCTTTTGAGAAACCTCAATTTATCATATCACACAAAAACAACCCCATTCTGTATACTGTATATTTAGCTTTTATTACTATATTTATGAGTTATTCAATTAATTCAAATATATAAAACTCGATTAAATTAAAATAAAATTATATATTATTATTTTAAATCAATTCGTACTACTTATGCATGATCATATATATAAACCTGATTGTGTACTCATAGCAGCACCATCTAATCTCCAATGACGATGACATTCTTCACGATACTTGGAAATATCTATTTGATCAGTACCAATCCATTCAGTGACTACTAAATCGATTAAATCATCCATGGTGCTCACTGATAATTTTTCAAACCCAGTAGGACCTTCACTGGGGACTACAATACCTTCAAAATTTGTAAAATTATTAATAATCAATTCATTTAATATACTTCCTGCGAATCCTGTAATAAATTCAGGTGGTTGTAAATTACATTCATGTAAAGTTAATTTTTCAGCAGAATAAATTTTATCAGATGTCCCCAGGACAATCACTTTACTTGAAGTGGTGGACAATCTCTTGAACAATTCTTTAGCCAATATATTGGCAAAAATTGGTGAAAACTTCATAAAATTCTCATTTATCATAATTATCAGACTGTTAGTGTGTGGGACTTCCACTATTGGGAACTTAAATTTTAATGGATTATTGTTTTGATCTGAACCATTTGTAGATGGATCAAATTCGTTTGGGAAATTTTCATTATAATCCCATGAATGCTTCTGTTCATTTGATCTACTCAATAATGAACCTTCTAATTTCAATTCAGTCTCTACTTCACCCTTGGAGATAGAATTCAATAAATGTGCTGGGAATAATGGGTTCATAACTTTTGTAGTCAATATAATTTTATCATATTTATTGAAATCGATATCAGATGGGATTTGTACTTCAGGTAAAGGTAATACCTGTAACGATTCTTCATTTGGTAATATTATTGGGGAGTCTAATTGATGTCTTGGTTCTACTAATTCATTCCATTGTTTAAACTGCAGTGGCAAAAAGGGTAATACATAATACACGAGTTGTGAGTAAACCCATATATTATACATTAATTGATATTAAGTTAGTAAAACATTCATATGAATCTGGTAATACCATGATTAACACATACTAGCATTCTAGAATTGATATGTAGTGGATACCACTTTAATACCTTTGATGTTAAAGATATATATTTTCAATATCATCGCTTTGTTATAAAGAAAATTTGAAACTTTTCATCAATTTGACTAACATCAACCAAAGTTAAATAGAACCGAACAATAAAAGGACCATGTCAGACATTACAGCTCAATATCAAAAAGTGCAAGGTGAATTAGAAGATTTCATTCTGGCGAGACAAAAATTGGAGACTCAATTGCAAGAGAATAAAATTGTGGTGGATGAATTTGAAACATTAAAAGAAGGCACTCCTGTGTATAAATTGACCGGTAACGTGTTATTGCCTGTGGAACAAGATGAAGCTCGTAGTAATGTGGATAAGAGATTGGAGTTTATTTCCGCTGAAATTGAAAGATGTGAGAATAACATTAAAGGTAAACAAGAAGAATTGAATAAATTGAGAGAAGAATTGATGAAATTGCGTAAGTGAAATCAAACATCATCACCATCATCAATATAATTATATATATCATCGCACTTAAAATATACATACTTACAAATATACAACTATATTAATACGAATTGTTTCATTAATGTCTAGAGAATTGTGCTTTCATTAAATTAACAGAAACCATTAATGTGTACCAAGCATATTCTTCAGCATTATTATAATAATCGCCAAATTTCATTACACGTTCCAATTTATTTTGAGCAAATTCCATGGTTCTTTCATAATTTGGTGATTTATCTTGAGCCATAAACAATTTACTAGTAATATAAGTGACACTGACACCTAATCTCTTGGCATACCATGCCATATCATGATGATCCTTCTCATTAGAGAAATAAACCATATCATCAGAAAGACGTTGTAGTTCCGGTAGGGCAGTGTCCAATAAGAATTTACTAGGCATGGATAATTGTGCAAACAATTCAGTTAAATGTGATCCTTGAGGTTTATCCATTGCTAATCTTTGTAACAATAACGATTCCAAAGAGGGCAATTCATTTACAGGTGTTTCCAAATTGTAAGGCTTGGTCAATCGATATCTCTTACTGACCAAATTGTATTTAATCAATTCCATAACAGCTGGTGAAGAATGGAACAAAGAGGGAGAATTGGCACTCCCCAAGACACTTAATAACGACGAATCATAATCCAATTCATTCAATGAAGACGTTATAGCCTTTTCAGTAAACCCCCATTTGGGTACTTCTTTCTCCAAACAATGAGACAGTATCTTCGATTGTACTGAATCCATATTGTATGTTAAAGGTGCAACGACCGTAGGTTCGACATATTCATACGTGTTTGGATGGTAACAACGTAAAACGTTACGACTTGGTGACGACAGTAACAACGATGAAGATCTCCACACCGTTTGACTAGACTTTAACACTGACATCTCTTGGTTTACAATCCTTTGTAGTTTACCTCTTCCTATCCTTATTAAAGATCTTTTCCGGAGTAAATTTCAAATAATATTGCAACCATTGGAAAAAACATTAACAACAACAATAATAATGATAATGAAAAGAATAATAGTTAATATCTATATACAAAATTATTATATTTACATAAAGAAAACACATGATAATGTGATTAATGTCTCTCTATAGTGTGATATCTCTTACCTCTAAAACCTGCAATGTACATATTGAATTGGTAAACTTCTTGTGGATTCATGTCATTTAATTCCCATTTAGTGGATCCAAACACATTTTTCACAGGATCCATCAATATATCCATTTCTTTATCGTATTTCAATTTCAAGAGATTCATATCGTTTTTCAGATCATTTTTGTCAAATCCAGTGGTGAATATAGGGCATTTAGTGTCCAATAATGCTGGAATCGTTTCATGAGTCCATGAATCTGATGTCTCGGGTGATGCAAACCCAGGATGGAACGTAAAGAAACAATCAAAATATGGATCGTAAGGGAAGAAATCTTGTGCCTCATGATAAACATGGAAAAAATCTGTATGATGAATGAATTTTAAAGTGTCATCGACTTTCTCAACCACAGGTGTCGGGGACCGTATATACATTTGCTTTTCACGATTGTAATAACTCTCTGGTCCAATAAAATAAATTTCAAAGATTTGTTCAGGGAACAAATATTGTAATTGTTTCCAAACGTGGCCCGGTAATTGTGCTTCTGCTCTTGCACCTAATATGAATAATCTTAAGGGTCTATTTTTCAACAATGAAGAATTCTCCACACTTACTTTATTTCTATTCTGAGGTAATGATGACGAAGAGGTAGAATATAAAGTGTACCTGAGGGCTGCCAACGATTTTAAACCTTCTAAAGTGACAGGTCCCTTTGGATTTAATGAATATGGTGAATATTGTGACAATAATGAACCAATGGTAATTGGATAACTCAACATCTTGGTCACTGCAGCCAATTGGAATTCTGTATCCATCGAATAGAACCCTCTACTGTAAAAGAACAAATCCCAATTTGTCATATTGACCATTTTTTCAAAACCTTGCTCCTGAGGGAAATCAAATTCAGGGAAGGGTCTACCAGATCTTAAATCGTGTTCATATATGTTGACCTTTTTTAACAAATTATAGATCTTCTTATCATGATAATTCTTGTCCTGCTCCCAAGCTTCTCTCGAGTGATGAGTCGGTATCCCAGAGATAGGACACGTATACTTAATTTCCTTCCCTGTCACAGGACATTTAGCTAATGTCTTAATTCTGGCGGCACGTTCTCTTAGAGCTTCCGAGGGAGATTGATCCCATGGATGGAATCTGTTCTCGGGAGTTGGATCATTGGGAGAAGGAGGAGGTTCTAACCCTAGAGCATTCCTAACAAACCCCATTAAATTTCTAGTTCCGACCACTGACGTACTACATTTTGGTAGACTCGCTAACTGGTGCCTAGCATGTGGTGAGAATAGTAACATTGCTTGCTCTTACAGGAACCTCTTTATTTGTTTGGCGTTTAAAAAAGGTTCTTCTTGTTACTTATTATAGTTGGTTTACTCCGAATCCGGGTAAAATCCCTTCTGAATAAAACTTGAATATATAAAGAGAGAGATCTGAAAGAACTCTTCGAACAGAGGGGATGACAGTAAATACACGTAAGATGAGATTGCTATGCGTCGGGATGAGACGGCTATGCACGAATGCCAGTTGGCGAGTGACACCTGCGAGTGTGGTGAATCCGATGTGGGTTAAAGGCCCCGCTCCAGTGAGATCCATGTTGTGTTGGACCCAGGGGACCCCCACTATTATTAAACCCTCGATATTAGATTCTATGATTAAAAAGAATATTGTACCTCCGAAACCACAGAAGATTATCACAGAGGGTATACTCGAGAATGAAACTTTACAATTGGATTCAGTGCTAAGAAAGAGAAGGAAGAAGATGAAGAAACATAAATTGAGAAAGAGACGTAAGAGAGAAAAGGCAGAAAAGAGAAAATTGTCTCAAGGTAGATAATCACATCACATTAAAAAGCAAGCAATACATATTGTATCATATATTCAATATAAATAAACACAATAAAATATCCCATGTATATATATTATAACCAATGAACCTTATTTTTTTTTACATAAACTTTCTAACTAGATAATAGAATAATATTAATTGAACCACCAGAAACAAATAAGCTAACCGTTTTTTGTTCTTATTGGAAACCACTGTGTCGTTGAATTTCCATTCCTCGACTAAATAAGTGTAAAATTTAAACGAAAAGAAATTCATTAATTGTCTTCTGTTCACTTCACAAATCTCATTTAGAATCTCCCAATTCCATTCAAATATATCCTTCGAGGATGCAATAATCGCCAATTTATCCTCTTCAGATAATGCATGTCTAGTGGCCAATTCATAATTTTTCTTGTATTCCCATTTCAATTTATTTTCCAATTGAACAGTGTCATCAAATTGGAAGAAATTTGTAGCATGAGATACCACTTCATGCGACGTTAAGTTACTGTCATTAGAATAATCTGGTAAAAACCCTAAAGTTTTATACAAATTAGATTTGAATATTCTCCCACCTGCAAATAATGCTAAATATAGAACATGACAGTATGCTAGAATTGTACATGGGTTAGCATGACATTCTTTATGAATATATTTTACAAACCCTTGTAATTTGGGGGGTACTGACCATTGATCAATATCTTGAATTTGTAAGAACGTTAAATCTTTTAATATCTTATCAGTTCTACGGAACTTATCCACATAGAACTGTGACAAGATATCTTTCACCGGTTGACATTTTTCATCCTCACTGGTCAAGATCCTATCAATCTCTTGTTCAACAGCAGAAAATACCATATAATAAGTCCGTAAGATATCGGAATATATGAAACTGTGTCTCAAGGCCATAGCCACTTTTAGTGACATTGACTTGTCAATTTTATTATGGGCATCTCTAGTGTGGAAATTGATTCTGTTAGCTAAAGCGCCTGTATCTGTGGGGGCAGGAATTGTCTTCTCCATTTTTAAATATTTGTATTGTGTATGTTTGTGATGGCCGTTATTTGCTCTTACTGTTATCTTATTGCTGTCTTTATATACTGTTAAAACAGGGCTTTCAATTACTGTCATAGCGGACTTACCGGCCACATATTTATATTACTAAACTAAGGTGCAAACAAAACATGTGGTAAATGTGGAGAAAAAAGTAAGACAATAAGAACATTACAGAATATCAACAATATATGATAGTACAACATGGTAATGTTTGATGTGTTAAGATGAACTGGTTAGTTAAAAGATGGACAAAAAAATAAATGGGGCGAGCTGGGAATTGAACCCAGGGCCTCTCGCATATTTGTGTTTAAATAAACCCAAAGCGAGAATCATACCACTAGACCACACGCCCTTATTAATTTATTTTTTTGAAAAGTGGGCGGATCACTAGAAAGAGGCAGTAATGAAGAAGTACTTTATGAAATAAATGCAAAGAGCAAGACGAGAAATACCTTTTTTTTTTATTCGGTTTCAACAGTTATGTTATTCATCCTTCTACTTGCAAGCATAACCATTAAATAAAATTGCACAGTACACACTGAATATGACATTTAATAACCATTTGTGGGCTGGGCTGTTTGGAAAACAAGAGAAGGGGCAAATTTCTGAGCAAGGATCAAATAAAAAGGAAAATGTGGGGATAGAGGATGAGAGAGAATATTACATAGATCGATTCCACCGTCTGGATGATTCTACCGATAGATTCGAAGCGCTTGAGCAACATGCATATATTAATCAATACTGGAATTACCTGGTGCGCTGTTATTTATATTCCAACCCTCTTCCTGATGATTTGCCAGTACCAAAACCAGATGTTTTTAGAGAACCTTTACCCAACAAATGGAGAGAAGTGGAAAAACTATTTTGGGAAGAGACAGACAACCCTGAATTTCAAGAAGAGGTGAAAGAAAAGAGGGAAAAGCAAAATCGCAACCAACGCATGTTAAAACTCCAAGTAAATAGAACAGAAGATAAACCAAATAAAGAGAATGTGGGGAATTGTACTGTGTTAGGTTCACTTAGTTTGAATTACCCCAATCCAAAATCTAGTGTTTTATCAGATAAAACTGCTTTGCAACGTACAATAGAGAATGACAATGATTATGCTAAGCAATTCCCCGATCCTTCCAAACGTTTGAATGTGGAAAATGAGCCGGGATTGGTGAAGAGAAATACCAGTCTTTCAGAGAGAGACAATAATAGAAGGAGAAATGCTTAATATATATTTGTGATACCAATTGTTTGAAATGGGCCGTATTATCTAATGACGTACACAATGCGTGAATCTTCTTGTACGGCGTTTGGATTATATAAAAGGCCAGGTGAAAGATCGAATCTCTTATGATTCTTACTTATTATGTATAGTATATATTTTACTCATTCCTTTATAAGGATGAGGACTAGACTAGAAATTTACTGTGCCCTAGCCACATCGTGCTAGGAGCAATTATTCAACTTACCATCTTATGCCCGACTCCAGTACAGGGGACAAATACAATGTCCCACTATACATAATAATGAGTTTCCATAAGACTTTCGGTAAGAATTATATTGCTGGAATTATTAATATGATTCTCTTCTAAGCTAAACAACATTATGTCAGGTCTGACGAAATGTAAAATTTTCACAACATCTCGTTGGAATTTTGAAGTAAATCTATAAGATATATAGACATTATGTAAGTTTTAAGAGATGGGATCTGTCTGATAGTGTAGTTACCAATATTCTTATAGTTTATGATGCTATCATTGGTCACGTGCTACTAGTATTATTCAAGTAATTGTGACCGATAAGTCACAAATTTCGATTTTGTAAAAGCTTTATCTGTGTAAGATTGTACAACCTGATGAATTTCTTTAATTAATATACAACTCGATTTGATTAATTAATAGAAGATCAAAGTCTACTAAATATCTTGTACATTTGTTGCATTATATATAAATAAGGTTTCTGGCAGAAAATCTTATGCACGGCTCCAGTACCGTTGGAGTCGCCATCCAGCTTTTGGCCAGTAACTATAATATCAACCAGTTATATCTGCTCTAAACGTTTGCCTTATTAATCCTAGCTATTAAATCACAAACAAAATATATGTATTATAAAATACATCAAGGAAATTTAACATAAAGAATAGTAAAAAAACATAATTCTAGAGTTCATGATCCCAGTTTACATTACAGCAAAACCAAAACTGTAAGTGAAATACCTTCTACGATATTATCATTTTATCGAAAGACAATAGTAGGAATGCTTCATCACCTGATACTAAGTCAAGTCTTAATATTCTTGCGAAAATAGAAATAAAACGTCTTTGACCAGCAAACTGTTAAATATCTGCGTTTATAACAAAGCAGTTATAACCTGCACTAGATGATACCGCTCATTTCAAACAATTGGTATCACAAATATATATTAAGCATTTCTCCTTCTATTATTGTCTCTCTCTGAAAGACTGGTATTTCTCTTCACCAATCCCGGCTCATTTTCCAAATCCAAACTTTTGGAAGGATCTGGGAATTGCTTAGCGTAATTGTTGTTATTCTCTATTGTACGTTGCAAAGCAGTTTTATCGGATAAAACACTAGATTTTGCAGTGGGGTAATTCAAACTAAGTGAACCTAACACAGTACAATTCCCCATATTCTCTTTATTTGGTTTATCTTCAGTCCTATTTTCTTGGAGTTTTAACATGCGTTGATAGCGATTTTGCATTTCCCTCTTCTCTTTCACCTCTTCTTGAAATTCAGGGTTGTCTGTCTCTTCCCAAAATAGTTTTTCCACTTCTCTCCATTTGTTGGGTAAAGGTTCTCTAAAAACATCTGGTTTTGGTACTGGCAAATCATCAGGAAGAGGGTTGGAATATAAATAACAGCGCACCAGGTAATTCCAGTATTGATTAATATATGCATGTTGCTCAAGCGCTTCGAATCTATCGGTAGAATCATCCAGACGGTGGAATCGATCTATGTAATATTCTCTCTCATCCTCTATCCCCACATTTTCCTTTTCATTTGATCCTTGCTCAGAAATTTGCCCCTTCTCTTGTTTTCCAAACAGCCCAGCCCACAAATGGTTATTAACTGTCATATTCAGTGTGTACTGTGCAATTTTATTTAATGGTTATGCTTGCAAGTAGAAGGATAATCGTATAATTGTTGGAAACAAATTAAAATAGGGTATATCTGAAAAGGGTATTACCCTGTTTTTTGCAAAATATGTTTTTCTCCAAAGAAAAAAAGTGCCGTGACACGGCGGCGTTACCCGCTTGGCGGTTAGTTTAACTGTGTGTTTACAGTGTGAGAGGGTGACACAAAAACACCCGGACAAATCGGGAAAGATTGGGGAAAGATTGGGGAAAGATTGGAGTACAGTCCCTGCACCTCTAAAACAAACGTATAAATAGAGGTGGGAATATCTGATTTTGTCTGAGATTTCTTCTTCTCTTTGTTACACTTTTCTCTTGTGTTCTTTTCTTTTATATTCCTTTCTTACAAGATCAAAACACAACCCAAGCAAGAAATGTCCTCTTCAATAACTACTACTAATAACAACACTAATATAACAAGTCAATATTGTTATATTGATCTGGTTAGAAATACCGTCTATGAAGAACGGGTAAATACCGTCAATGAATTCCAGCGTCGTCATAATGACGCATCTCTAGAAGCTTTTCAACGTAATACCAGAGTCCGGTGGCTGGACTGTGTTTCCACGGATTCTGAAGCTATTTTAGAATTATTAAGGTTAGCTGGGATAGACCGAAAGTATGCCTCTATTATCCTCTCCCAAAACAGAAAAGAACCTAAAACAGAAGCCAACTATCGCTTCCAATGTTTGAAAGCAAATGTAATTGATAGTGGGGGAAACTCTAGGAGTGGTTACCTATACTGTTTTATTTGTCGAGAATATCTCTTGACTATACACAATGAAAGTGCAAACCATTGGAGAAATATCGTAGGGAATATTAATTCCTACAACCCGGAGATTAAAACAAATATCAACGAATTATTCAATATTCTCCAAGAGAGTATTGCTGGACAATCAAGATCACAGCATTTTGAGTTTGAAGAAAATCCCCGTGTCGGAAGGTCTAAATCAGACAAAACTGTTCTCCTGTTTGAGACGTTACGTAAGCATTGCTTCGAATGTCTCATAATTTGGGGTGCTTTATGTTTAGTACCTTCAATAATTATTCCCTTTACTGAATGTACGTGGTGGTTGGCTTTAATATTTTATATAGTACTTCTAGCCATTTCAATCGGTTGTATGTTGTTTCAAGACATGTGGAAACGGAAGGTACAAAGAGCCGAAGCATTCTCTGCATATACGTAAGTTTTCTTTTTGATTTCTTCAATTAATCTTTATATTCGTATTTAAAATTTTGAACCTCTTTCATCACTAATGTATTTTTTATTGAATGGTAATGATCGCACATGAACCTTGCGACTATATCATATCCTATCAGTTTCATTTCTTAATAAGACATTGCATTGTATCAGATTAAATATACCCAGTAACTTAGTCATCACATATTGACACTTGTTCATTTAATATTTTCTTATTATATATACTTGGACTCTGTCTCGGTGTAAAAGAGTTGTCTAGAAGACGTTGGGCCCTTTGTTCATATAATCTCATGATAAGATAACAGATCAGTTAGAACTATATGTTACAGAACAAGGAACATGCTTTTATTAATTAAAACGGCGAATTTCACAAATAATTCATAATACAACCGTGTTTACAAAACAAAATCACCAAAAATTCTACTGACTGGTATGTCACAATGGCCTGAAAGGTATATCCAGTTGAGTTATTAATGTTACCTACGGTTATATCACATATTTTAATAGTCACTTCCTTATATCACCCCGCACGGAATTGTAATCTTCAAAGGGGAAGAAAATATAAATAAGCCCATTAACTATCAATATATGGAGTACTGTGATTAGACACATTTTAATAGTGTAATAGAAACAGTGATATAAAATATGTCCAAACAATTTGTTCGTTCTGCCAAGAACGTTATGAAAGGTTATTCATCTGCTCAGGTGTTGGTACGAGATGCCACATCCAATGATTCGAGAACTATTAGTGTGTCCACTTTAGAAGACATTGCCAGGATCACCTACGATAGTGTAGATTTCTTCGAAGTGATGGACATGTTAGATAAACGATTGAATGATAAGGGGAAATATTATAAACATGTGGAAAAATCTTTAACAGTTTTAGACTATTTAATTAGATTTGGTAGTGAAAATTGTGTCACTTGGTGTAAAGAAAATATATATACCATCAAATCTTTAAGAGAATTCAGATATGTGGATGACAGTGGTTATGATCAAGGTCAAATGGTAAGAGTGAAGGCTAAAGATTTAGCTAATTTGGTATCAGACGATGAACAATTGAAACAAGAAAGAAGATTTAATCGTAAAAGGGGACCAGGGGGAAACAGAAATCGTGGTAATGGTAGAAGTAGAAGTGGAAGTTCTAATAATCGTTACAACTCAGATAGGAATAGGTATTCTGACAATGACAGAAACCGTTACTCCAATCGAGATGATAGAACTAATAGTGATGACGATTTACAAAGAGCCATCGAAGAGAGTAAGAGAACCGCTGAAGAAGATGAAAGACGTAGAAGGGAATTGTCTCAGTATGATAATGAAGATCCAGAATTTCAAGCTGCTTTACAATTAAGTAAAGAAGAAGAAGAATTGAAAGAATTGCAAGATTTACAAAGATTGCAACAGCAACAACAACAGCAACAACAAACAGGTTACGGTTTCACTCAACCACAACAAAGTAATGTATATTTTGATATCTTTGGTAATCCAATTTCTCAAGAAGAATATATTGATTATCAACAACAACAACAAATGTGGGAACAACAGCAAGAACAACAAAGAATTGTACAAGAACAATACATGCAATTGCAACAACAACAGATGCAATTGGAACAACAGCAACAAAGACAATTGGAGCAACAACAGCAACAGATGTTATTTGAGCAACAGCAACAACAGCAACAGCAACAGGCTCAGTACCAACAACCAATGCAAACTAATTCTAATAATCCATTTGCGTTTGGCAATAATGGTGCTTCAAATGGTTTGCCAGCACCTCAAAACACTCAGAGTATGTATGCTTCGCCTCAGTTGCAGTCACCTCAAAAACAGCAACCAATCCAATCTACTGCGCCACAATTCCAATCTCCAACTATACAACAACCACAAATGCAGAATAATGCTCCTCAATTTAACTCACCACCTCAGCAACAAGAACCTTTACAACAAATTAAAACTGGTAATCAAGAGATTACTGAACAATACAGTGAATTAAATAATTTATTGGCACAAGGTACTGGTATTGATACTTTTGGTAACACAGGGGAACAAAGAATACCTGCTCAACACACTCAAACAGGAACATTTATCAATTCCCAAGGTACCGGTTACAAGCAAGTTTCTAGTGATCCAAAGGTAAATCCATTTTTAAGTAATCAATATACAGGTTTACCAAGCAGTGGAATTGTGCCTTCACATACAGGTTATGGGTTTGGTAACCAACAAGCGCAAGATGTGTCAACCCCACCAGTGCCACAATATGGTCAAAACCAATTGAATTCTCAACCGCAACAAACACAATATACTAGTCCACAAAACCCAATGTCTTCTCCACAACAACAACAATCTCAATTTACAAACAACCAAACAACTCTACTACAGCCACAACAACAACAACAACAATACACGCAAGGGCAGGTGCCATTGCAACAAGGGCAATACAATCAATTTTCTCCTCAACCGGCCCAATCTCAATTTGCTATACAACCTCAACAGGGTCAACCACCACAGCAACAAGCTTATTACGGTGCCCCTCCTCCAGATCAAGGTATTAGTCTGATTGATTTATAGACTCCATTCAATACTACGTAATCATTTGTATAAAATATATTATGTCAATCCATATTTTAATATTTCGGATTTTTTGTAACGTCAAATTTGGAAAACAGTAATATTGAAAAATGACACTCTGGAAGATCTAGGAGAAAAGATAACATTGATAGATTGCAACAAACTATATATTGTTACTATAATATTATCATTTGGTGTGTATTAAAGAATATTTGTTGTCATTTTAACGATTTTTTGACTGCACCATTTTGTTATTCCTATAAGAAAGTACAGTATTAAGGGTGTTAATAGTTTCCAAGTATGAAGCTGAAGAAAGTGTTTTATGCCACTTGGCTTTCAACTATAACAACAGCATGTGCACATGATCCATGGTCTGAGGCACAATCTCTAATGGCCACTATACCAAAGAAACGAAGTGCTATAAATTCGTCCATTTCAGAGTTTGATGGTACAGATGGTATCAGTTATAGCATACCTATTGATTATTATCAAGATTTTGAAGAGACAAAGTTTCAAGAGTTTTGGGAAACTGATTCTAACCGTAACATATCACAACTGAATGCTTTACTTCGAGAGTCAAGTGACAATTACGATAATCCAGATGCAACATATACGCTTTCACAAATGTACTTATACCAGGACTACAATTGCCCACATAATAAGACATTGGCCTTTCACTATTTAGATAAGTTCAATCAGTTGACATCACATTCTAACTCAACGACTCTATTCCAACAGGGGGTTATGTATGCCACTGGAATGTTTGGTGAAATACCCTTAGATCCCGCAAAAGCGTTAGTGTATTACCAACGTGCTTCACGTTTGGGCAACTTGCAAGCAAAACAAACGTTAGCATATAAATATTTAAACGGTCTAAATGTTCCTAGAGATTTCAATAAGGCATTACTACTTTATGGTGAAGTGGCGGAACAAATTAGAATGCAATATTCAGATGTCGAATGGGAAGCAATATTCCCCATTATTGAAACGTACAATGTAAGATTACCAGATTTTGAAAATGGTCTACTAGGTAGTGAATTAAATTCAGAAATGTTGACTACTGTAAGGAAGAAATCTGCCAGGCCAGATATTACTTCAAGTGTTTTAACTAAAATGAGTAGTGGGAATATTGTATTACAATTTGGTGGTATTGGGGATTCAAGTCCGTTTGCTATTGGTGATGATGACGATAATAATGATGACCAATTAGTTGATTTATTCTATACTGCTTGGGATGATTATAAGGGAACATATATTAAAGCAAGAGATTGCATTCGAGCTAGAATGTTATTAGAAATGACATATCAACAATATGATAATGAAGTTCCCTTAATGGATAGTTTACAAAAATTTTTCTATTCAAAATCATTAGATCTATTAGGTCATATGTATCTCACTGGTGAAGGTTTGGATGGACCAGATGTACCTTTGGCTGAGAAATATTTGAAACGTTCAATCGATATCGTAGAGAGTACTTCTACCATTAGAAGTCGTGCTAATATAGACATGGGGTTAATTGCTCAATATGTACATGGGAACACCACTAAGGCAATTGAATATTTTAAGAGAGTACAACATATTAGAAATAATTATGGAGTTGTCGAATATCAACTAGCCAAACTTACTAACTTACACCCAGAATTTAAATTAGGAGAACCATTAACTTTGATGCAAGCTGCATATATGAAGGGACATATCCCAGCTACTTACGAACTAGCCAAAATGGTGGAACAAGGTGTTAAGAATAAGTATAAACCCGAAGACACTACATTTTTGTTTAAGAAGTTTGTTGAGAGTAATGAACATCTTATTGCCCCCGGCTTAAGACAAGCATTTGATGAGCTGTTGTTAGACAATACAGAAACTGCTTTATGGCTCTACGCGGAGGCTGCTGAACAAGGCTTCGAAACTGCTCAAACATCAGCTGCCTACTTGATGTACCAAGTGCCATTTAAATATGAAAGTCTCCCTCAAACTACAGATGACCGGAAGCAAATGGCCGTCACTTACTATACAAGAGCATTTAAACAAAATAATATTGATGCAGGTGTCATTGCTGGTGATGTGTATTATAATATGGGTCAATATGATAAGGCATTTGCGCTATATCAAGGATCCTCTTTAAAATTTTCCTTACAGGCCACTTGGAATTTAGGGTACATGTATGAACATGGACTTGGTGTTGAGAAGGATTACCATTTAGCAAAGAGATACTACGAACAAGTATTGGAATTTAATCATAGATTATATCTGGGTGTGAAATTAAGTGTTATGAAATTGTATTTCAAAAGTTGGTTGGATTGGTTTTATACTAACGATGAAAATGATGTGGTTAGTGTTGACACGGAAAGTTTCCTCTCATCATTACCCTTTATAAAATCTATCAAGAAATGGTTATTGCAATTGACAGAAAATAAGAGATCATCACATACCACTGTGCTAGAAAGTGATTGGGAAGATGACGAGTTTCCCCATATTCATTCAAGTTATAAAGATAATGAAGGAGATATAGATATTCAACCACAGGATATGATCACTATGATCATGATCGTCAGTATATTCTTATTCTTGTTTATTGTCGGTATAATTGGAGCCCGAAATGGTTGGAACGTGCGTATCAACGGGATTGAATTGAACGGGAATCAAGAGGGCGCACCGGCAGCTGAGGGGCAACCACCCAGGGCCAATTTTGACATCCAGTTCTTTGCCATTTGAATGTATAGTGTATATAGAATATATATAACTTATGCGGGTATTACCCGCCATTAAGCCGCATTTTCGACGAAACGAAACAAACAACGAAATTAATTGTTAAAGAAATCACCGAATTTAAATAAAGTGTGAAGTGTCAACTACTATTGTTTCAGTGAATCAAGTATTATACCAATTGCACAATGGTTACTATAACGAACGCACACAACGATTTAATTCACGACGCCGTTTTGGACTATTACGGTAAGCGTTTAGCCACTTGTTCCTCTGACAAAACTGTTAAGATTTTTGAAGTGGAAGGTGACAGTCACAAATTGGTAGAAACATTAGCAGGTCACGAAGGTCCTGTTTGGAGAGTTGACTGGGCTCATCCTAAATTTGGTACCATTTTGGCTTCCTGTTCTTACGATGGTAAAGTCATTGTATGGAAGGAGGAAGGAAATAAATGGAGCCAAATTGCTGTACACGCTGTTCATTCTGCTTCTGTCAACTCTATACAATGGGCCCCTCATGAATATGGTGTTGTTCTTCTATGTGGTTCCTCAGATGGTAAAGTGTCTATAGTGGAATTCAAAGAAGGTGGTTCCTCTACACCAATCGTGTTAGACGCACATAACATTGGTATTAATGCCGTATGTTGGGCTCCTGCTACCATCCAAGAAGATGAAACTTCTACTGATGCTAGTGGTGCTAAAGAATTACGTAGATTCGTTACTGGTGGTGCTGACAATTTAGTGAAAATTTGGAGATTTGAACAATCTTCTCAATCATATGTATTAGAAGACACTTTAGATGGTCATTCAGATTGGGTCAGAGATGTCGCATGGTCTCCATCTGTGTTATTACGTTCTTATTTGGTCAGTGTATCTCAAGACAAAACATGTATTGTTTGGACACAAGATAACAACAAGGGTCCTTGGAAGAAAACTTTATTACAAGCTGAGAAATTCCCAGATGTTTTATGGAGAGCCAGTTGGTCTTTATCTGGTAACATATTGGCCCTTTCTGGAGGTGACAATAGAGTAACTTTATGGAAGGAAAACTTAGAAGGTTCTTGGGAACCAGCTGGTGAAGTCGAACAATAAGACAATTACAAAAATGAAAAATTAAACACTCCAAAATGAAAAAGATGTGTATATTCAAATAATAATAATCAATAAAAAAAACCAGCATTCTCATAAAAAATATTTCTCTTAACAAATTTGATCTTATATAGTAATCCTGGAAGATAAAACTATATTTTTATATATATACACTTAATATTTAACATGTATATTAAAATAAAATAAAAGAAGTAACCATTATATGATCAAATTGTACTACAGTTCTCCCACAACAGCTTCAATCAATGTTTCCACATCTTTAGATGCAATCTTACCATTCTCCAAGACTTCTGCATGAGATGCGATACCTTCCTTTAATGGAACAGGGTTTGGATCTAATGCACTTGCAGGTGGATCTACCACACAAGTATTTGTAATTAAACTTAATGCAAGTACTTTCCAACCACAATGTCTAGCTACAATGACTTCTGGCACTGTACTCATCCCTACAGCATCACCACCAAGCATTCTAATCATTCTCGATTCAGCTCTCGTTTCAAATGTTGGACCAGAGACAAACATATAAGTACCTTCATGTAGAGGTCTGTCCATTCCTAAATCTTTCCATTTTTTGAATAACAGTTTCCTTAATTGTAAATCGTAAGCATCACTTAAGGGTAAGAATCTTGGCCCTAATTCATCAAAATTTGGACCTTTCAAAGGATGAAGACCAGCTAAACCGGGGAAATTAATGTGATCAGAGATACACATCATATCACAAGGATTAAATTTAGCATTAATACCACCTGAAGCGTTAGTGACAATCAAGGTTTTCACATGACCCATATGATTTAAAACACGTATGGGGAACACTGTATCCAAAATTTTATGACCTTCGTAACCATGTAGACGTCCATTCATTAGTACTACTGATGTTCCTTTCATAATCCCGAACATTAGGGATCCGGAGTGACCTGGCACTGTACTAACTTTAAACCCAGGGATATCGTCATATGGAATAGTCAATGGTACTAAATCACCAGTGGTAAGTCTATTTGAAATACCACCTAGACCAGACCCACAAATAATCAAAACTTTAGGTGGGGTATACGATGGATTTTCCTTGATATAAAGCGCCAAACGACTCTCTAAGAAATTTGATGCCCTTTTAATGTTGTCTCTCTCTTCATTAATGTCAAATGCTGAGCTCATTGTTGTTATACTCTGTAATTGTCTCTGTTGTAATTCTCGATGTCGGATCTCTACCATTTAAAGTAAACTCTTATTTCTTCTATAAATTTTTGTGAGTGAAAGTCCTCTTAATTTAATGATTCCAAAAAGAACCATTAATAGAACACAGAAATAAGGTTATTATACATATTTTAAAGATGAGTGTAGCACTTGAACACGATATGGTTCACCTTTGGATGGTTACCTAAAGGAATATAGGAAAGTGCCTTCCACGTGACCCCTATTACCCAATTTGGCGAAATCGTAAACAAATCAAAAAATCGTCACAAAATAAAAAAATGAACTGTTTCAGTTGTACTTAGTTGTATTTGGTTCAACCACCTAGAGCGTTTGAGTCCCAAGAAGTGTGAAGTGGGATGCTGCAATATTCTGGGAAGTCAAGATTATCTGATTCTAAAAATGAGGCAAGAAAGAATTTGAGACCGCAATCGAGGAATTATTTGAAACCCACGGCATCCAGTATGAATAAATCTAGAACAGCATTGAATGACGTTACCACTCAAATGGTCAACAGACAGCTACCCAGTAGGGACAAAATGTATAAATCAAGTATGAGACAACCATTACAAAGTAAATCAATTAATATTGGTACATCTGGATCTATAAAAGATGCAAATACAATTAGTAAACGCAAGAGTTCATCAACGGATCAAATTTATAACGATGCCGTCTCAACAGAACAACAATCAAACTTTGATGCAAGTATGGATTTTGAAATTGTTGATAGTTATGATATGCATACCGAGAGTAGTCTCATGAATGATGAAGAACAAAATTATAATGATGATGAGATGATAGAAATTGATGAGGATGAACATTTTGAACCGCTATTACCCACATATGACCAAACAATACAGGATACTTTGGATAAAGCTATTGATATATATTTTAATCCAACTAGTGATCCAAATGATGAAGACACTTATGATCCAGTAATGGTTACTGAATATACAAATGATATTTTCAACTATTTGAGAGAATTGGAATTGAAATATACTCCAAAGCCCACATACATGAAATTCCAAGCACAACTTTCTTGGAAATACAGAAGAGAGTTGATTGATTGGATAGTGAAAGTACATCAAAGGTTCCAATTGCTCCCTGAGACTCTTTATTTAACGATAAATATTATTGACAGGTTTTTATCTAAGAAAGTGGTCACATTAAACAGGTTCCAATTGGTAGGAGCCACTGCATTATTACTAGCTTCAAAATATGAAGAGATTAATTGCCCCACTTTGAATGACATGGTATACATCTTGGATAACGAATATACGAAAGAAGATATTTTACAAGCGGAGAGGTTTATGATTGATTCTTTGGAATTTGAAATCGGTGCACCTGGTCCTATGTCATTCCTACGAAGGATAAGTAAAGCTGATTCTTATGAATATAATATTAGAACTCTAGCCAAATATTTTCTAGAGACTACCATTATGGATCCCAAATTAATTGCAGCCCCAGCAAGTTGGTTAGCTGCTGGTGCATATTTCCTCAGTAAGATCATTTGTAAAGATGATGATTGGTCTTTAAAACATGTTTACTATTCAGGATATACAAGGGAACAACTATTGCCATTAGTGATCGCAATTTGTGAAACTTGTAAAAATGGTGAGACTAAACATAACGCCATTTGGACCAAATATTCAGATTCCAAATATCATAAGGCGTCTCAAATGTTTCAACAATGGGTTGACTCAATGAATTCATAATTATTGCGAACTATTACTATTCGTATAAAACATATTTGTTTAGTTACATTTGTATGTATATAGATATATAATTAAACAAAAGCACTGCATTATTTATTACCATCATATCCTCTATTTCTAACGATTTCTTCTCTGTTTAGCACTTTCCACTAATCCATTCCACCGTTCTTTCAGTTTCTCCACTTGATGTGTTAACCTTTTATTTTCTGTTAATGTTTTCTCAAGATTAGATTCATACTCAGAGAATTTTTTATGTTCGTACCATTCCAATTCTTTCCTAAATTGTTCAATGTGTTGACTGATCTCAACTTCAATATCGTTTTCATTAGCACGATTACTATTTCGGCTACCAACAGATCTTTTATTTGTAATGATCAAGTTGTTTTGTAATTTATTCAATATCCCATTCAATATTGGATCATCATCCGAATTTACTTTATCAACATTTCCATCAATATCCCAAAGGCCAGTTCTCAAACCGTTATTTATTGTAGGTTTCATACTGAGTAGCATGGATCCCATATTCATATTAATAGAGTTTTTGTTAGCTGAATTACTTGATGTAGCTCTTTGAATCTCAATAAAATTTTCTAAGTCAAACATAGTCCTGGATATATCCTTTTTTAAAATATCCACACTGTCAATTATTGTATCACTCACTTTATCACGTTTCAAATTGATGAGTATTTTGTTAATCTCACTGACAGCCTGTTGATAACATTTTAAGGAATCATTCAAGTTCCCCTTCTTCGTTTGTTGTTCTGCATCGTCTATCAATTCGTAAACCTAAACACACTAAAGTTAGTAACATTGTTATAAATATCAAAATATAAATATACAACCCACATACATGTTGTAATGTCTTCATCCTATTATGAATTTTACATTATAGTTGGAGTTTCTTCTTCTTCTTCAAAACCCTTTAAAAATTGATTCAAAAAATCAATAATGGGAAACTTTTTCAAAAAAAGTAGCAGTAATAAAAAAAGATGCCACAATTAATTACCAGCAAATTATGAAATAGGTTTTCTAGTATTACAATGTTGTTTGATTTGGAGCTCTATAAATTATATTATCATTATATAAGAACATTGTCTCCTTCAGCATCGACATTTTGGAATTCATCAACATTCCCCGCCATATTCTCGTCCTCAATTAAAACATCATCCAAATAGTTCGTTTCTTCAGCGGCAAGATATTCATCAATGACGTTCTGTACAACCATTCTAGAATCTGTAAATTCTAAATCGTCGCCTCTAAATAAATCAACTTGCTTAAAGGCATTTAAAAAAGCTCTCTTAGAAAATATCTTATCAAATGTGTTACCAGCGTTTTCTAGTAATGGAATGATACCAGATGTATTAGCCAACATCATGCCACTGATAGATTCTTTTTCATTCTTCAAAGCTAAATAAGGAGAACGTCTCCCTAAGTTTACATGTATGGAACTAGATGACCAAGGCGCAAAAGTTAATCTTTGTTGTATCTTAGAAATTGCTCTAGTGATATCATTACGATCAACAGATCCAATAACAGTATTAAACACGTTAAAGTATACCGGTCTTCTCACTTGATATGATACTAGCGAATTATTACTATCTACTAGATCTAATAATACATCATATGCTGTGTTCTGTCTAAACTCTTTACCGTTAGATACATAATCTGATGTGAAAGGTGTAAATGATGGAGTTAAGAAGTGTAGTTCTGGTGTGGGTACCAAAGTTGAAAATAAACTTGGTAATGAAGTGTACATGTAACTAGGGAAACGAATAGAATTAGTAATCGATGACATAGCAGCCGCAATCAATTGATTAGTATTAGTATAATCAATATTTTTCGTTCTGAACACTCGCGATGCAAGATTTAATATGGCATTGTTGTCAAATATCACAGATGCGTCACTCTCTTCAGCTAGTCTTCTTAAAGTTAAAATGGTATTATAAGGTTGAACTACTACTTCTGATTCATTGGTAGGGAAAACCGAATAAGTAGTCAAAAAATTTTTAGGATAGCGATCAGCCAGAACTTCTAAAAGATTGGAACCCAAACCTGAACCTGTGCCACCTGCCACGGAATGAAGCAATTGAAACCCTTCAAAATTTTCCGTGGAATCCAGTTCTTTGTCAATCATATTAAGAAATGTATCTTGATTCTTTTCACCTTCATTGTAACCTATAGCCCATGAATTACCAGCACCGTATTTTTCTTCTGAAACCCATGTGTTTCTTGGATCGAAAAACCCAGGATAATTATTGTGTGCATCGTTAATCACTTTCGGTTCTAGATCAATCATTAAAGCTCTTGGAGTATATCTATTCTGATCATTTCTCCTAAAGAATGGAGTGGTATCATCCTGTCTAAACGTGTTTGGAGTGTCTGCAACTTTACTTTGACCATCTTTACCGATGCCATGTTCTTCAGCCAATTGAGACCAAAACTGTTGCCCCACTTGATTACCACATTGTCCAACTTGAATTGTAATAATTTCACCAGTCATTGTAATATATTCGGTTGCGTGGAATTGGTGTTTTTGTTTGTTTACTAGTGGTTTATTTATACACTTCTGTTTTATCAAACGCGTAAACTTGATTATTTGAGTTTTTCTTAATAAAATTTATATAGATTTAATTTGATACAAATATAAAAGAGAGGTGATATATAAAAACACATAGAAGGTATGTATTCAACGACATGATCATAATAGTATTCTTAAACCAGAAGCGGGAATCCCAATCTTGGAGATTTCAGCAATCTTGTCCAGGTTACCCTTTTCTGCAGCCACGTATCTAGCACCTGTTAATGGATCCACGACAGATGGAGTATCTTTGTAAATAGGAGTGTAAGTGGATGCACAGATAGAGAATTCGGCATATGGGTCGAAGTCTATTGGAATAGCATCGTGAGCCAATGAATCAGCTCTGGTCTTAATCTTACGGGCTTGTTCAGCACGAGGACCGGTAGTGACAATCTTTAAGAATTCACCAGCAAAGTATGACGCTTGCACATAATTCTTGTGTTTGAAATTTTGAGACATAGCGACTTGTAAAGCATTACTTCTATGACTAGGAGCTAATTTAGCACTTGTGAAATAAGCAGCCAATTCCAAATTACGCTTAATATCTTCTGTAGCCAAAGAACGACGTTTCAATTCAATAGATAACCCTAAGATATACTCTCTAGCTGTGGTCAAAGTTGTTCTAGCAGTTTCAGCATCTTCATCGTTATTAACAGCTAGAAGTATTATTCGGTAAATAACTTCACGGAATAATTGAATAGCTTCCTCCAACTTGTTGGCTTTGAATAGTTTGAAACCCTCATTTAGTTTACTTGTCACGACGTTAATATCATCTACACGTGGTGTAATATCATCTTCATGAGATACATCACCGGCAAAATCACGGATGTAACCTTCAATAGATGGTAGTTCTGAAGGTGTGGCGGCCATATAGGTCCTACAACCTTCGTATGTGTTAATGAAATATTCTCTTAATGGTTCGAAATTGACTACACCAACTTGTTTATTCAATGCTTGAGCAGCGGCATCAAATGCACCTGCAGCAGCAAGCACAGCTGGTAACTTAGAATTCTTCACCCAAACAGACAATTCAGTCTTTTCTTCTGTTGGAGAAGTAGCAGCAACAGATTCATTTGCTTCTGTTTCTTCTAATGGTTCATCAATATCCAAATCTTCGTCACCCATGTCCCAAGCACCATCTTCTTCACCGGCTTCTTCGTCATCGAAGATATCATCTTCATCTTGTGTGGTTGGATTATATTGAACAGTTTCTTCTTCTTCTTCGTCCTCTAGAGTTAAATCATCAACTTGGCCAGCAAGAGCTTTTTCAAAGTATGAAGCTTCAGCTTCTTTTAATGGCCATTTGGCTACAGGTGTAGATATGGTAGAAGTTTTCACAAAAGTGGAGGCAGTGAAGTTATCTGGAAGAACAATATCTTGTTCGTCAAAACCAGCTTCCTCTAAGTACTTGGCAGCTGCAGCTTCGTCGTTGTTTGCCTTGGCAATAGCATAGGCTAATGGTAATGAGCCGGCATCAGCGAAAGTACTGGCTCTAGAAGCCACACTATTGTTGTAGAAAGAATTTAAGATTTTACTTGGAACGTCTTCACGATGTTCAGCAATGGTTTCCATCTTTGATAGTTTAGAATGATCACCAGTTAACAAATATAAGAAAGATAATTTGTCAAAAGCTTGTTGATTTTGATAAATCATTTCAGACATTTCAATGTTACCTTGTGATAACGCTTCTCTGTTTAATCTTTCCCAAACAAATTCATTATTAATTTTGTTAGCTTCTTCTAAAGCAACTTCTAAGTTACCGTATTCTAAAGCCAAATCGAAACGAACTTGAGGATCTTGTACAAATTGCAATGCAATTTCTGGGTAACCAGCCTTTTGCAAATAAGAAATGATGTTTTGACCAACTAAGTTGGAATTTTTGATAATTCTTAAGACTTCTGGGAAGTTTTTGTTGATCAAAGCCTTCTTGAAACGATATTCAGTTGGGTCAATAGTTATCAATTCCACTTCACCTTCACGATTTAATGTGTAAAGCAATTTATCTTGAACCTTGGTGATGTACAAGGTGTTTTCTAAAGTCTTGATAATACCTCTGTCACCATTTAATAGAGAGTATCTAACGTGGTTCAAAGTGGTGTAGATTAACACATTACTCTCATCCCAGGCAGCACTCTTAATTCTAATAGTTTCGTGCATAGAGTTAACCATTTCTAATTTTTTAGTGGCAAGAGTAATGGTATGTTTACTCATTAAAGCAACATATTGACCATCATTGGACCAAGAAACGTATTTGACATTCTTGGCAGCTATAATAGCCAATTCTTTACCTTGTTGAACATCGAGTAAAACAACATGTCTTGCGTGTAATAATAAAACAGTGTTTGGACCAGCGGATACAATATCTTTAACTGGTTCCTCAAAATTAAAGGTTTTGGTAGTTTTGTTTTCTAAAGTACGGATTTCAAGAGCATCATTTGTTTTATCGTAAACAACAAATCTGTTACGAGCAACAAAAGTTGCAAAGCTACCATTATCTTCAATTACACTAGTTGGATCCACAGCACCAGTAGGTTGTTTAGGTAATACCACTAAAGCAAATTTTCCATTACCTTCGTTGATTAAGATAGAATGTTGAGATGGATTATATGAAATGTTTCTAAATGCACTCCATATTTGACCAATATTTTTCAAGGAAACGTATGGTAAAGAAGCAACTTTCTTTTGGAAATCAAAAGTTTGAACTTGTTTAGCTTTGTTGACAAAGATTAAGTTATTTTGGTGAATGGTACTACATGGTCTTTCACGGTCCAATTTGAAGATCATAATACCAGAATCATGAGCAGCACCAAATAAGTTGATATTTGGGTGAGCAGCAATTAACCAAAATCTGTCATTTTCCCTCTTGAATTGTTTCACAGGAACTCTCTTATCTAAATCCCAAATTCTTAAAGTCTTATCTTCACCAGCGGAGATAATCAAATTTTGATGAGGATGGAAGATAACACAGTCGACATTGTTGGTATGACCTCTACAGGTATCCACTTCCCAAGCCTTAGTAGCACTCATTCTCCATAATTTAACTTGACGATCATCACCACCGGAGACAATCAATGGTAAAGTTGGATGGAAAGATGCCCAGTTGACACCTCTTGTATGACCTTCTAAAATAAACTTGACCACACAGTCACCAAATCCGCCATCTAATAAGTTTTGTTGAGCATTTCTAGCATCTTCCATATCCATAGTACCTGGAGCGGAATGTCTCTTTCTTAAACCAGAAATATCCCAAACTCTAACACTTTCATCTAAGGAAGCAGAGACCACCAAATCTTCAGTTGGATGGAATTGAGCACACATGACAAAATGGTTATGACCAGTTAAACAAGCCAATTCCTTTCTGTTTTGCCAATTCCAGATTCTAATGGTTTGATCATCAGAGGCAGAGATAATCCAAGGTAATTCACGATGGAAGAAAACTGTACGCACATAATCTAAATGACCACTGAAAGTGTGTAAACATTTGTTGGTATCCAAAGACCAAATTTTAATAGTGGCATCATCACCAGTAGAAACAAAGATAGGTTGTGTTGGATGGAAATCAATACCACGAACTGGACCTTCGTGACCTTCGAATCTATGTAATAGAGTACCCATTCTGTAATCCCACAATTGAATAGTAGAAGAGAACAAAGCAACCAAGACCCATGGTCTAGATGGGTGAAAGGCGATACCTTTAGCCCTGGTTGACTTTGATTCAAACTTAGTTAACATCTTCATCTTGAATTGATTTAAAAAGTAGGAGAGTGAACTGTTATATTAAGAAAACGCTTAAAAATAGCACAATTTAATCCCTTGGCAAAGTTTTAATTAAATTATTCCCTAACAGAGTCTTATAAGTCAATATAAACCTCTTTAACAGTTTTCAATTACTTGATTGTTTGGTCTTAATTAATGCCACTTGTTGTTTGAACAACGAAATTTCATGTGTTTTTTTATTCCCAAGGAAACGAAATTTGGTGTTCGCGTCGTGTCAAGTGATGGAATTATATCTATTTATGATCTACCTATATATAAGTACTAATAAGTGTTAAGACCTCTTTATTATCTTAATCAGTATTGCAAACGGGTTCCGTAGAGTGGTTGCCGATCCTGTGTTTAAGTTTAAATTTTGTGAATTGTTTGTCACATTACTCGAATTTAAGGAATGTAAATTGGGCACTGACTTCTTAGTTAACTTGCAGAATTTATTATTGCTATTCAACTCATACAGTGATCTACTATTGTGCCATCCCTTCACGTATGGAAGGGTATTGCAATACCACACCAAAGAATTTTCAGTAAACTGTTTATCTTTTGTTTTATCGTATCCTACAGTAATTTTGGTCAAATCTCTATAAGTTAATTTACGATCTTTAATTTTGTGGGTTAAACAGTTAATAATAGCACCTATATGTTTATTAGGTGTGGGTACTAAACTGGCCTTTTGGATTTGTGCTGAAAAGTAACCTTTATTTAAAATATCAGGGGCATTATCCCAATCCACTCTTCCTCCTGCCCATTCAACCGTGCCCGGTGGTGAATTATCATTACCACCAGGCCATACGGCAACTTCTAATCTCATTGGTGTCTGTGGGTATTTATAACTCCTAGTTTGTGGATCCCAAGTTTCACTCTTATATACAATTCTTTTCAATTGACCATCAATGAACCACTGGATTCTTTCTTCATTCCAATCAATTTCATAAGTGTGATAATTTTGTGAAATGTCTGTACTGATATCAATCTGTCTCATCTTTGTATAATCCAATTCCCCTTGCGAATAGTAATTGGTTTGCACTGAGTTTAAACTTCCACCAAGGAATTCAAAATCAATTTCATCCCCCACTTGTGATATTAATACAATAGCAGTAATTACCCCGGTAGATCTTGCTGTTTTCAAAGTGACACCCATTCTTCCATAAAGTAATTCTCTTGTAGATGCAATCAAAGCCCCCGTGGTTCGTTTAGGCATTTTCAAAACAATGTCATTACTTTGCTGGTCGATATCAATATTACCACTATATGAGAACTCGTATCTTTGAAACATTTCATATGCCTTTGTAATATTTTCTGTCACCAAATATTCAGTAAAAGAAATAAAACCTCGATTTACTAATTCTTGGTATTTCGTCCCCAAGTTTACATTAGCTGCTTGTAAGTGTTTTTCTGATATTGGCAATGGTGGTTCTACCTTTCTATGTCTAATTTGTAACCTGTTATTTTTTATTTCCGATTTAGAGCAGTCAAACTCGACACTATAAGGTGAGAGGATCACTGATATTGGAATACAACTTTGTTCATGAAATGAAAATTTGGGATTACACCCACCTACACAATGGGGACCAGCCCCACATTCTCCATACGGTGAACAACATGGCCAGTTTCGGGGACAATGTTTCTCATTGGAACATAATATAGGTGTCGTTGGTTTAAATAGTTCTTGTGCTTCACATTGAAAAACTCTGGTAATTATCCATAACAATGCTAAAACCCACATTATTTTTAATTTAGTCTTGAGGGAAATGATTTATGTATTAATTAGTTTAGATGTTTTGTGACAGTTTTTTTTATTAGATAAAAGTTAGAATTTGTTCGAACAAATACAATATTTAGATTTGAAAAACTATATAGTCAAGTTAAGAATTTTATATAGTCAGTTAAGAAAATTGTTTGGACTTTAACTCAAGTAATTAGGAAAGCATATTGCTGTTATTTTTGAGTTGATACTAGTTTAATACAGATTTCCTATTTATATTAACTGCGAATATTGAGCTATCGACTCAATTCCTGTCAATAAGGTTGGTACACCATCGCTACAGACAACACAACTCCTTCTTCAGCAAAACAACTCCTTCTTTGACCAATAACGACACAAGCTTCAAATCATTAAATGTCATTTGAAAACGACACTAAATTATATGAGCAAATATCTCGTTTTCACACTCCGAAATATTTGCTCAAGTTCAAAAAAATAAGATTTACTCGAAGATTTAATACATTTCTCAGTAATGAAGAAAGGTACTCTTAGATCCGATAAGTTCCTGAAGTCAATGGAGTGGTATATATAACGACGGATCCTTTCTAATTTGTTGCTTCTTTGTCTCTTACTATATTTCTTTCTTCCTTTTCGAGCTAACCAAATATAACGCAGGATGAATCCTATTTACTTAATATATGCGACTCTGGTTGCATTTATATCCGCAACCAATGGTTTGGTTATGATTGATTCCACACTTGCTACAGCATGTCTGTACTATGAAACAAAATTTATGTGGGGGTGTAGTCAGAAATCCCACAGTGATTGGAAGTGTCGTTGTGCTAATGTGGACTTTTTACAAAATGTAGTTGCCTGTATTCATAATTCTACTGATGTTGAAAGGTTAAGAAAACACGGTTATCAGCATCTTATTACTAGATGTAATGTGAGAGCTGGTACAAAGTTCACTATTGATGATATGTATTCATATTATGAAAATAGTACACATAATTTAAGAGACATCCAAGCTGAGGATTATACCAAATTGATTGTGAATGCCACATTAAGAATAAACGAAACTGACTTTGAATATTATCATGTAAAATTTAAAGAATTTACAGTCTTCGTCAGAGATTGTCAATGGTACGGTTGGGGGTTAGTCTTTTATTGGGCGTTGATTTTAGGTGTCGCTGCTTTTATTAATTTAAATAAAAGAATCTTCGGTATTAAATGGTTAATGGCTAATAATTGGTTAAACAAACGTGTTATTCTTCCCTCGATGTTTAAAGATTATCATGAAAGAACATATTTATTATTTAATTTTATCCCTTTCAATTTCCCTGCAAGAATTCATGGTTTGGTAGTCACTGTATTTGTCATGTTGACCATTATACTTTGTGGTGTAGGTTATCACATAAAATTACCACATCCATATTTTACAACTAGATGGTTTGCCAATATGGATATGGTAAGTTATAGAACTGATATACTTTCTCTATCAGTTTTCCCAATGATTTACTTCTTTGGTATCAGAAACAATATTTTCCTTCCATTAACAGGGTTAAGCTTTCAAACATTTAATTACTACCATAGATGGTGCGCTTATGTGAGTACTGCTCTTGCCTTTATTCATTCTATCATTTGGACTGTTTGGGCAATTTATAATGGTGGTTATAAAATGTGGGCAATGGATAACTATTGGAACTGGGGTATTGGTGCTACTACAGTGATGGTTATTTTGGTATTCCACAGTGAAAAAATCATAAGAGATGTCATGTATGAGATTTTCTTAATTGCTCACAATTTCTTAAGTATTGCCTTCATCCTTGCCATGTATTACCATTTGGCCCCTATGGGTTGGATGGGTTGGGTTTGGTCAATGGTTGCAATTTGGTCATTCGATAGATTCATGCGTTTGGTACGTATTGTCTTACATGGAGGTATCATCAATGCCACTTTAAAGGATTGTGGTAATGATGTGGTTAAATTGACTGCTAATAAACCTAAATATTTAAAATATGAAGCTGGTACATCTGCTTATATTTATTTCTTGAGTTTAACCAATGCTTGGTTTTATTCTTTCCAATCCCATCCTTTCACAGTGTTAAAAGATCCTGAAGACGATCCTACTGATACAAACAAAATTGTAATTTACTTCAAGGCCCGTAAAGGTGTAACTAGAGTTATGCTTTCAAATATATTAGAAAGTGGTCAAGAATCAATAAATTGTAAAATTTTATTAGAAGGTCCCTATGATGTTCAAATCCCACAATTAAGACCATTACAGCGTAATTTTGTTGGTGTTGGTGCAGGTATTGGTATTTCTGCTGTATATCCTCATTTGTTAGAAAAAATAGAACATTCTGATAAAAAGTTCACATTTAAATTATATTGGATCATCAACGATATGAACTACGTAAACTGGTTTAGTAAAGAATTGGAAAAGTTGCAAACAATGGGTTGTGACGTTTCAGTGTTGTATACTGGGTGTAAAGAGGATGCTGATACTGAATCTGCAGTATCCTTTGATTCGTCAAAGAAACTAGATGAAGCGAAAGTCAATGTGAATATGCTTAATACTAGACCCGATTTAGATAAAATGATTGGATCAGAGATTGCTGAATCACAATCACAATCAAACGATCTAACTTTTATTACTTGTGGTCCAAGTTCATTCAATGATACTTTTAGATACGCTGTGGTACAAGGTATCCGTAAGGATCTGACTATACATGTCGATTTGAATGAGGAAAGTTTTGTTTGGTAAAACATATTTTTGTAAAAATATTCTGTATATATAATTGCTAATATTATTTCTTGTTTATTATTGAGTTTTGTTTGTACGATTTTTTTGGGTGCAGATATTTCTTCATAACACGTTATGACAATGGTGACTTAGTCAGTATTACATACCTGTAGGCAATCTTTTACGGTAATTTTTTGTATATTTTTGAAATTTAATCATAATGAGAAGTGAAAAATAGGTGCGAAAGTAACTACAATTTTCATCAGCCAGTCAATGTGTAAGATTCTGTTATTTGTCCTTCCAATGCTCGACAATCTGAAAAAATTACATGGTTTATGATTAACCCAGTAGAAAACTCCGGATTATTATTTGGCTTACGCTTATTTTTGCCAAGAATTTTTCGAAACTTTATTAAAAATTTTAGACATATGGGTACAGTAAAAATGAGGTGCAATCCATCTTAGATCCGATGTAATACGGTTAGAAGCTCGTAAATTTCCCAACTGGATCTGTTGTATATATAATGGATAAACTAAGTGGAATAAATCAAATGAGGGGCCTATGCTTTCCTTTGAAAAGTCGAGTAAGGACACATTATGAAACCATTTCGTTTATTTTACACATTTCTGTTTATAGCAATTTCAGCGGTCAACGCATTAGTGGATATTGATTCTACTCTTGCCGAGGCATGTTTATCTTACACTGCTCAATTCAACTTTGGATGCAAGAAAAATGATGTGAAATGTCGTTGTACTACAGTTGACTATCTACAAAATATTGCAGCATGCATTCATAATGCAACTGACATTGAAAGATTGAGAAAACATGGTTACAGTCATATCATTAAAAAATGTAACCCAAAAGCTGGTACTAACCTTACAGTGAAAGATATGTATGCGTATTACGAAAATAGTACACATTACATTAGGCAGATAACCGCTAAAGACTATAAAAAATTGATTGTTGGTGCAACTTTGACAATTAATGAAACTAATTTTGGTTATTATCATACCAAATTTAAGGAATACACTGTATTTGTCAGAGATTCTCAATGGTACGGTTGGGGGTTAGTCTTATATTGGGCCTTTATTTTAGCAGTGGCCACTATTTTCAATTTAAATAAAAGAATATTCGGTATCAAATGGTTAACGGTCAATAATTGGTCTAACAAGCGGGTTATTCTTCCCTCTGTGTTCAAAGATTATCATGAACGTACGTACCTTTGGTTTAAAGTGATTCCATTTAATTTTCCAACTAGAATAAATGGAGTTGTGGTTACTTTATTTGTAATATTAACCATTATTCTCAGTACAGTTGGGTATCATTTAGAGTTACCACATCCTAAATTTGAGAATAGATGGTACGCTAATTTGGATATGATTGGTTTCAGAACATGTCTTATGTCAGTATCTGTGTTTCCTTTGATATTTTTCTTTGGTACTAGAAATAATATATTTCTTCCACTAACAGGACTGAGTTTCAGTACTTTTATGTTCTTTCATAGATGGTGTGCATATGTGAGCACTATTCTTGCCTTCATTCATTCGATGACTTGGATTGTTTGGGCAATATCTTTTGATCGTTATCAGGGATCAATACATAAAGAGTTATGGAAATGGGGGATTACTGCAACAACAATAATGTTTGTGCTTATCTTTCATAGTGAAAAAGTAATTAGAGATACCATGTATGAAATTTTCTTAATTCTTCATAAATGTCTCAATATTGCTTTTATCATTGCAATGTATTATCATATTAAATCTCAGGGATGGATGGGATGGGTTTGGTCAATACTAGCAATTTGGTGTTTTGACAGATTTATGCGTTTAGTACGTATTGCTTTACATGGTGGTGTCATTAATGCTACTTTACAAGAGTGCGGTAATGGTGTGGTTAAAATGACAGTTAAGAAACCTAAGTTCTTGAAATATGAAGCAGGTACGTTTGCTTACATTTATTTTTTGGATGTAAGCAAGGCTTGGTTATATTCCTATCAATCGCACCCCTTCACTATAATGAAAGATCCAGAAGATGATGTCCATAATCCAGAGAACCTTGTTATATTTTTCAAAGCACGTAAAGGTGCCACCAGAAGGATGCTTTCAAAAATTCTAGAGAGTAATGAAGAATCTATTACTTGTAAGATTCTATTAGAAGGTCCTTATGGTATTCAAATTCCACAAATGACACCTTCGAAAAGAAATTTTGTTGGAGTTGCTGCTGGGATGGGTATCACAGCTGTGTATCCACATTTATTAGAAATGTTGGAACATTCTGATAAACAATTTTATTTCAAACTTTATTGGATCATTAACGATATGAGTAATGTTGCATGGTTTAATAAAGAATTGCAAAAACTACAAGACAAAGGTTGTGAAGTCTCTGTGATGTTTACAGGTTGTAAACGTGAAGAAGACGTAGAATCTACGATATCTTCCAAATTATCCCTAAAATTGGATGAAACGAAAGTCAGTGTGAATATGCTTAATACTAGACCAGATTTAAATAAACTAATTCAATCTGAAATTATTGAATCACAATCACAATCAAATGATTTGACTTTTATCAGTTGTGGTCCAACTACATTTAACGATCATTTCAGATTTGCTGTGGTGAAAGAGATACGTAGTGATCTTGGGATTAACGTTGATTTAAACGAGGAAAGTTTTGTTTGGTAGGTTTATTAGATTTTTTTTGTAAATATTCTATATGATTTATATCTATTACTCTTAATATGCTTCTTGTATTTATTTATCTTCATTCTCATCTTCACTACTACTTTCTTCCTGTTGTTGTGACAATAATTCTTTCCATTTCTGTGCCAATTCTCTAATTGCATTAGGATCCAAACTGGCCTTCACAATATCACTGGGTACTTGATTCTCTGAATGTTCTTTAGCAGCAAATCTACCCGTATTATTTTCTGTCACTAAACGTAAATCATAGTCTTCGACGTTCTCTGAATTATGAGTAATTAATTCATTCCAAGAGAATAATAATGAATCTGTTTTCTTAGCAAATGGGTTTATATCAATCAAGAACACTTTATCAAATGGTCTTGGAATGTACACATCCAGTACAAAACTTGGATCAGGGAATTTGGGAACAATTATGTCTTCAACAAATTCATCAATTAGATCTTTAAAAGTGTCAGATAATGCGTTCAAATAATCGTAATAGTTCAAATCACGTTGAGTGACACCAATAATTTTTTGGTCTTTCACAAACACACGAAATTCCAATGCTGGATTGATGTTAAACCATTCCCTCAAGATCAATTCGTATTTGGGTCTCTCTTGTGTTGTGGTGTCGTCATTACATTCATCGAATGCATGTTGTAAATCGTGCATAATGTAATTTGATGCATTTAACAGCAGATATATTTCGTTGACCTCGCTACATTTCATACAATTATTGGGAACAATCCAAGTGGCATCCTTTGGTGCTGACCAATTTAATTTTGGAGTCACTGGTCCCAACTCATTGATAATATCTTTCAATTGTTGATGAAATTCAGGGAAATGTACTAAAGGTTCTACTACGTCATCAGTTTTTGTATCATCCTTCTTCTGTTCTTCTTCGTCTTCCCAATCACTGTATTCATTATCTTCAGATTTGACTATATCGCCAGTGTAAAATGAATGTTGTTCGTCAGGTAGTTTAATACCATCTTGTTCCAAATATTGAATAAATTGATCTGGTACTGGTTTAATAACCCTCGATCTTGGTGAATGTTTTTTAAAAAGTGGGTACCATTTGGAAAAAGTACAATTTTCAATTTGGCTTCTGGTTACTATCAGGTCGGATAATGGTGTGTATGTCATCTCTTTGGTGTTCTATTAGTGGTGTTTAAAGATGGGGCATCTCTAAATTTCATTGAAAAATTTATGAAAAATGTCATATTTTATTATCATATATAGTGTTGATTACTAATAAAATATAGATCATTTCGGTAAGAACTTTACTGCATTCTTACTAAATATATATGATGTGCCACTTAATACAGTGGTGGCCCCCACAATGTATCCCATCCAAGTAAAGGATTCACTCAACCAATATGGATCCTTTGTCCTTTCCTTTTCATCGATATTCTCATCGTCTCTTAATAACAATACCACACCGGCAACACCTAGATAAATCATTTGGAAAAAAGTATTCCATTTAGATATCAGTGTAGGTTTCACTTCCACACTGGGGTACTTGCCAAAATTCCAATATTGTCTCCAATTGAAATTACCATTAACTGTTTTCAAAGACACATATCTCACATAAAATGCACTTAACCCTAATAATACATCTCTCCCCAAAATTAACCCAGCAATGGCACCAGGTATAATTTGTGGACCAGGTGGGAAAGTCATTGCCACCGTAGTGATCACCATAAGTAATTTGTCAGCAATGGGATCCAATATGGTCCCCACTACAGATTGTAAATTAAATTTCCTTGCGATGAATCCATCCAGGAAATCTGTCACACAACAGTAACTGAACACCCCCAATGCAGAGGTTGAATGCTGTGTCAATATGAAGTACCCAACCAACGGGGTACATGCAATTCTGGATAATGTGAGTACGTTAGGAATTGTCCATAATTTTTCGTTAGTCCGTCGATTATTGGGAGTTTGATGTATTGATGATACTAAGATCTTTGTATGTATTGGATTACGTTTCAAAAAGGATCGTACGTAAGGTTGTAGTATGCTATTAGTAGATCTGGGGAGCATCACAATAATATTTATTTTATTTGATCCTTTTTTTGCTTGATGGGATCTTAATTTATAATTTTTCATGATCGTTCTTTTAATATATAAAATATATGTATATATAAATTAAGAGAACATCTTAGACAAGGACTTCTTTTGTTTCTCGTTGTCTTGTTTACGCTTCAACTTGGTGTCTTTAATAGCTTTATGGATGGCAGCATCATTTGGTTGGAAAGTAGTGGCCATTTCCAAATCAGCCAAAGCCATGTCTGTGTCATTCACATGGTAGTATGCTAGACCACGACGGTACAAGGCCTTAGCCTTAGCCTTTTCATCGGCAGCTTCAGCGTATAACACTTCAGAACCTGCAACTAACACGGTTCTGTAGTCCTTTGTCTTCAATGCACATAGAGCAATGTTTAATGGGATAGACACTTTCAAATCATTGACTCTCTTAATGTCATCTTCTGGTAAATCATCTGGGAAATATTCTTTCAATAATTTATCACATTTTTGATATTTCTCCAAAGCCACAGTGAAATTACCCTTCTTGAATTGTTCAGTACCAATACTCTTGACAGTCTCGACAGCTTTCAAGACAGAATTGACATCATTGATATCAATCTTATCATCATCTTTCAAAGATTCTTCGTAATTGTCACCGTAGGCATCAGTTGGGGTAGCTTCAGCGTCAGCTGGTACTTCGTAGTCATCTGGTAAAACACCACAATCTTCCACTTTAACTTCTTTCAAGGGTAAATTATTTTCTTGATCCACTTGTTGCTTTTCAATTAAACGTACTAATCTTTTACCTTGGATCACTTCACCAAACACTACATGTTTACCATCCAAATGTGGGGTGGGGACAGTGGTAATAAAACCTTGAGACCCGTTAGTGTTAGGCCCAGCATTGGCCATAGACAATAAGAATGGTCTATCATGCTTTAAAGTGAAATTTTCATCTTCAAATTTGTCACCATAGATGGATTCACCACCAGTACCATCAAAATTAGTGAAATCACCAAATTGACACATGAAATCTTTGATGACTCTGTGGAAGATGGACCCCTTGTAAGACAGAGGAACATCTGGCTTGCTCTTACAATTACCGCTGGTACCTTGACACAATTGGTAAAAATTGTCAGCAGTCTTGGGCACTACGTCATTGAACAATTCAAACACAATACGGCCCTTTGGTTTACCACCAATAGAAATGTCGAAGAAAGTCTTTTGTCTAGTCATTATATTTACACAGTGTGTGGATCTATATATGAAGTGTTCCTCCGCTGAGAATTTCCCACTTCGTTTTGTATTATATATATATATATATCATTTTCTTATGAGCTTCTCGAAGGAATCGCAAAGAATGTGGTAGAACTTTCCGTCAGTTCTTCTTGTCCTTGTCCACCGTGGAGACCCGCTCGCGGTTCCCGTGTTTCTGCCAGCACTCTTTGAACTGTGCCAACTCTGCCATGCACTGTCTCCAGTCCCCCGTGTCAGCATGGCACAGTTGCAAGGCCATGTTCTCCACGTAACAGCCCGTCTTGTTGATGCGCACGTCCCACTCCTCCGGGTCACCGTCCGCCACCATTTCGTCGTACTCCTCTTTCGCCTGCTTGTAATACTCAGACATCCTGCAATACACCCCCTCTTACAGATCTGATCACTCTTCCCCTTGTTCAGTATATCTTACTATATTTAGTTTAGTACCGGTTCCTCCCTCCGTGTCGCGTGACATCCGCGACTAGTTTTTGGCGTCCGTTTTTTCTGTTCTGGAAAAAGTGAGTGTTGTTATTAACAGTGCCAAACTACACAGTCGAGACAGTGTGCAAGTGTGCTGTTATTACGTGTCATTGCAATTGAAAGGTATCAGAAGCACGTACAGACTAACTAGAAACACAAAGAAACATGGTCAAACTTGCTGAATACTCGCGTACTGCGACGTTCGCCTGGTCTCAGGACAAGATCCCTCGTTTGGTGACAGGGACAGCGTCAGGGACAGTGGATGCAGACTTCTCTAACGAGTCTGTGTTGGAATTATGGTCGCTGTTGTCGCCAGACGCCAAGAACCCGGTGGCCAAATTGACCACAGACGCTAAATTTAATGATTTGGATTGGTCCGTGGACAATAAGATTATTGCCGGTGCCCTAGACAACGGATCTTTAGAGTTTTTCAACGCTACTGACAACGATTCTTTGCAATCGTTGGGTAAGTTCGATAATCAACATAAAGCTGCTGTCAAGACTTTGAAATTTAATGCTAAACAATCTAACGTGTTGGCCTCCGGTGACAATAACGGTGAAATCTTGATTTGGGATACTAACAAATGTTTAGAAAAGACTGCTGTGGTACAATCATACAGTCCGTTGACTCCAGGTACTCCAATGACCGCTATGGATGAAATTAATTCATTGGCTTGGAATCAATCTTTAGCTCATGTGTTTGCCTCAGCTGGTAACTCTGCCTTTGCATCCATTTGGGATTTGAAAGCTAAGAAGGAAGTGTTACATTTATCTTACACTTCACCAGCTACAGGTTTGAAACCACAATTGTCTGTGGTCGAATGGCATCCAAGTAATTCTACTAGATTGGTTACTGCCACTGGTAGTGACAATGAACCTGCCATTATCGTTTGGGATTTAAGAAATGCTAACACTCCATTACAAGTTTTGGCTAATGGTCATTCTAAGGGGATCCTTTCCTTGGATTGGTGTCAACAAGATGAAAACTTATTATTGTCTAGTGGTCGTGATAACACCGTAGTGATGTGGAATCCAATCACTGGTGAAAACTTGTCACAATTCCCAGCTCGTGGTAATTGGTGTTTCAAGACTAAATTTGCTCCACAAGCTCCTGATTTATTTGCATCTGCATCATTCGATTCTCGTTTAGAAGTGCAAACTTTACAAAATTTGACTAATGAATTAGATAAATTGGAGAATGCCACAAAGCAAAATGAACCTGAAAGTGAATTTTGGAATCATCTTTCCTCTGAAGAATCTAATGAAAAACCAGTGGTAAACCATTTACAAGCTCCAAATTGGTATGGTAATCAATCACCAGCGGCTCAATGGGCATTCGGTGGTAAATTAGTTAAAATTGATGGTCATAACATTTCTATCACAAAACCAACTATACAAGGTATAGAACCAAATCAAGTGTTAAATGAAGCTTTAAAGACTAATGATTTTAAACCATTAATTAATGGAAGATTAGTGAAAGGTATTAACTCCACTAATGAAGATGATTGGGGTATGTTAGAAAAATTATCATTTGATGGTAAAGCTGAATTCTTGAAAGATGCATTCTCATTTGATAATGATGTTGAAGAAACTGAAATCTCTGATATCGTAGAATCTAATGAAGTGGAAGGTGAACATTTCTTTGCAAACATTAAGACTCAATTTGAACCAACTGGTTCATTTAAATTGACTGATGAAAAGGAAAAATGTATCTCAAGAAAATTAATTGCTGGTAATTTAATGGGGGCCGTTTCAGAATCTTTAGAAAATGATTTATTATTAGAAGCTTTAGTTATAGCATTAAACTCTGATGATCAATTATTGAAGGATACTGTGAAAAATGCTTATTTCGCTAAATATGGTGATAAATCTTCATTGTCCAGAGTACTTTATTCCGTGTCTAAGAATGATATACATGATTTAGTGGAAAATTTGGATGTATCTCAATGGAAATATATTGTCAGAGCCATCAACAATGTTTATGCTGACAACCAAACCACTAAAGATGAATTATTAATTAAATTAGGTGACAGATTATTGACTAACGGTGATAGACAAGATGCATTGACTGTATACTTGGCTGCTCATTCCATTGATAAGGTTGCATCTGTTTGGTTAAGAGAATTGTCAGGTTTAGAAGATTTATTAAAGAAGGAAAATAAAACTGTCTATGAAGCTCATTCTGAAGCATTAACAGAATTTATTGAAAGATTTACAGTGTTTTCCAGTTTTGTTGGTGCCACTCAAATTACTAACAATGAATTGATTTCTAAATTCTTAGAATTTGTCAGTTTAGCATCAGCTAGTGGTGATTTTGAATTAGCCTCTGAATTCTTAGACATTTTACCAAGTGATAACGAACAAGTGAACACTGAAAAGGAACGTGTCCTATTAGCATCTGGTAAGAAACAAGTTAAGAAAGTGGCAGCTTCTACCACAAGACAAAATCAATATAGAGGTGCTGTGCCACCAATGCAAACTTTGCCACCTCAACCTCAACAACCATATTATGGTGCCCCACAACGTAACGCATCAGTGGCTACTCAACCTCCAGTGGTTTCACCAAATGTTGCCCCTGTTGTACCAGTTAAACAAAACCCATATGCACCAGCTGCTTCAACTGCACCAGGTCCACAAGCTGTCAACAACAATGCACCAGCATCTTCATTTGTTCCAGCTGTTAACCCATATGCCACTGTTCAACCACCACAACAACAATTTGGTCAACCACAATATGGTGTGGCTCCAACAAATTTGGCTTCTCCACCTCCACCACAATTAAACCAAGCTGCCTCAGGTCAAACTCCACATTTGAACAAAAAGGCCAACGATGGTTGGAATGATATGCCACTAAATGTGAACGATCTTCCAAAACCATCTCGTGCTAAAGCTGTCTCAGTGGCCCCAGTCACTGTAGGTATGACACCAAATGTGGGTTACCCAACAAATGATAGAAGAGCATCATCTACTGTTCCTCCACCTTTGTCTAAGGTTTCATCCACCCCTGCTACAGCTACACCACCACCAGTTGGTTTGAAGAAAAGAGAAACGATAAAATCAACAGATAGCATCAATGAACAACCTGCCAAGCCAGTAACAAACCAATACGCTCCACAAGCTAATGCTGCACCAGTACCACAACAACAACCAGTGAATACATATGCTCCACAAGCTAATGCTTATGCCCCACAAGCTGGTTCTGCTGCTGCACCACCACCAGTGAATGCTTATGCTCCACCAGCTGCTTCATTGCCACCTCAACATCAACCAGTGAACCCATACGGTCAACCACCAGTTGTGCAATCTCCAGTTGCAGCTCCTGTGAATCCATATGCTCCACCTGCTAATCAAACAACTGCCCCACCAGCCTCATCTTCTATAGTACCACCACCAGTGAATCAATACATGAACACTGCTCCAACTAATAACATACCATTACAAACAGCTCCACCTGTGACTCCACAAGCCGTGGCTCCACCACCAATCGGTGGTAAGAAAAGAGTACCACGTCAATCTACTGTTGCAGACCCAAGTAGTCTTTTAGAATCTGTTAAGAGTGTTCCAGCGCAACAACAGCAACAAGCAGTACCTCCTCCTCCACAAGCTTCAAGTGCACCAGTACAATCCACTCCAGAAGTTGCACAACCAGTTGGTATCCCAGCTGATCAACAACCAATTGTGGACTTCCTAAAGGAAGAATTGGAACGTGTTACACCTTTGACTCCAAAGGAATTCGCCAAGCAATTGAAAGATTGTGACAAGAGATTAAAGATACTGTATCAACATCTAGAAAGACAAGATTTGTTAACCCAACCTACTGTGGATAAGTTACATGAGTTAGTGTCACTACTGAAGGATAAGAAATACGCTGAAGCCATGCAAGTCCACGTAGATATTGCCACCAACCACGCTGAAGAAGGTGGTAATTGGCTAACCGGTGTCAAGAGATTGATTGGTATTGCTGAGGCAACTTCCACCTAGGGACCCATGATTTAATTGTATAACATATAATATACCTATATATTAATTACTACAGAATTTAAATGAAAAAAAACAGTACGTCTGTGGAGCACAGTACTCCGAAAATCCCTGCGCAAATTTACTGGGTGATAAATTTGGCCAAACGACAAGATTCGATGATGTTAGTTGACCAAAATTGCACACTACGTTCAATTAAACTGAGTTAATCACTACCAGAACTGTCACACTTCGATATAAAGTACGATTAAGACTTGGGTGTTAAATGGAGGTCGACGGATATGATGAGAATCCACCTCAAGACCAAGAGAAACAAGATGGATTCTTTGACAAAGCAGTTAGAAAAGTCAGTAAGAGATTAACTCTGCGACGAAAGAGATCTGAGGCCGATGAGGAAACTATACCACCAAATATAGATTTAGCAGGGTCAGGACTGGATCAATTCAATGATGAGACAGATTATTCTAATATGGATGGGATATCCACGTTGAATGCAGCCTCATTTTTATTTAGTGAACCACCAGCCAAACAATCTAATCTAATGTCAATACTGGTTGGGTTATTTGTAGCTGTGGGTGGGTTTCTCTTTGGTTATGATACAGGGTTAATCAATGGTGTGGCTGAAATGGAATATGTGAAACAACATTTAGCACCAAATCATCAATATTTTACCACAAGACAATCCTCCATCCTAGTGTCATTCTTATCACTGGGAACGTTTGTGGGGGCATTGTTGGCTCCAATTGCATCTGATAAATGGGGTAGAAAACCTACGTTGATGGCCAGTACTTTTATAATTTTCTCAGTGGGGACTTCGTTACAAGTGGGGTCCACTACACTGCCGTTACTTGTTGTTGGACGAGTTATTTCAGGTGTTGGAGTTGGGATTATATCTGCAGTGGTTCCATTATATCAAGCAGAAGCAGCAAAGAAGAATTTAAGAGGTGCAATTATTTCCACTTATCAATGGGCAATCACTTGGGGTTTTTTTGTTTCGAGTGCAGTAGCACAAGGTACACGTAATAGAAATGATGCATCTTCATATAGAATCCCCATTGGATTACAATATATTTGGTCGTCAGTACTGGTGGTAGGTGCATCTTTCTTGCCCGAATCACCTAGATATTATGTGTTGAAGGACCAATTGGATAAAGCTGCACAATCATTATCACGATTAAGAGGTGTGTCTACTTTTGATTCGGGATTATTAGAAGAATTGGTAGAAATTAAAGCCAATAATGATTATGAACAATCATTTGGGTCTTCCTCTTTCAAAGATTGTTTCATATCTAATAGAGCCAGACCTAAACAATTGTTACGTATAACTACGGGGATATTACTACAAACTTTCCAACAGTTCTCTGGTATTAATTTCATTTTTTACTATGGTGTGAATTTTTTCAATAAGACTGGGATTCATAACAGTTACGTTATATCATTCATTACATATGCTGTAAATGTGGCATTTAATGTACCAGGTTTATTTATGATCGATAATATTGGAAGAAGGAAACTTTTAATTTATGGTGGTGCTTGTATGATATTATCCAATTTTACAATTGCCATAGTAGGCACTATCACCAATTCTGTTGTGTCAGATAAAGTTATGATCGCATTTATTTGTGTATTCATTGCAGCATATTCTGCAACTTGGGGTGGTGTGGTTTGGGTTATATCTGCAGAATTATATCCCCTTGGTATTCGTTCTAAAAGCACTGCTATATGTGCAGCAGCTAACTGGTTGTCTAATTTTATTTGTGCTTTAATTATACCTTATATCATTGATACAGGTAAACACACGTCGACGATAGGATCCAAAATATTTTTCATTTGGGGTACTTTGAATACACTTGGGTTGATAGTAGTATATTTTACAGTGTATGAAACAAAGGGTTTAACTTTAGAACAGGTGGATGAGTTATACAGAAAATCATCTACTAGTTTTACCTCTACAAAATGGAACAAGCGCATAAGAGAACGCGCCACATATTATAATATTACTACACAACATGATAACCATGTTGTCCCGGATAATTTACCACAACTAAGCTGTAAATCCTCCAGAATCAGTATCCAACAAATCGTTCATAATAAAAATGATCACGATTATTTTAGCAACTTGACTGATTCATACATTTCATTAACTGTAAATGAAAATTTGAATAATTTAACGGAGATCAACAATAATGATCCTGTAGATTTGGGAAACGGTTTGAGTTTAAATACCTATACACGTGGTCCTCCATCCATAGACAGTGAATCTATTGATCTTAATGAGTTTATACAATCAATGGACAATATTGAGAGTCGTAACTATGATGATGCAATCAAAAGTTATTTGTCCAGTGTGACGTCTTCAAATGCCAATAGTGCAATTTCTTCTGAAATTGGTTCCAATTATTTAGATCTAGGGAATGGACTTGGTGTACATACAATTTCAACTAAACCTCCTTCAATATCAAGTGATGAAACAACCGATGAAGAATTTACAAATTTGGAAACCTCAGATATATCGAACGCCGAACAAAGAACTAATTGATATAATAGCCGATTAATAATGGCATTATTTGGTTAAACGTACTATGCATTATATGCTGCATCTTTATTATACATTTTATACATATTCTTTCATATAAATACAAATTAATTTGCGTCATTAATTAGTCTTCCATTTAATTTTTATTTTTTTTTTGAAGATATAATAAGTTTACAACATACTTAAAGATTTCTACATCTCATCGTAAACCAAACAAACGCGTCAATTCCCTGGGTATAGCTCAACTACTAACGATTATCTGTATTGATAAGTATCTAGAGATATGTCTGAAATTGAAATGAGAACGCGTTCTCAGCCTAATAGAGTGGAGGCAAACAAAAGTACGTCAAGTTACGAACATGTTCCACCTCCCATTGCAGCTAGTCTAAAAGGTGGCAATGCTAACAGTAAGATGAGAACATTGAAAGCTGTTACAGAATCTATTTTTGTTAACAAGTACTCAGACCATGAGAGATTAAAGGAAGAAGGAAGCGCTGATGGAGCTTGGCATTCTACCAAAATGGGGTCTGTCGAATACGTATTCTATAAGATATTACTGGTATGTCTCTATATCATGTATGGTATGTTTAGATACGGTCAATATCAATACAATGTGATGAAGTTACGTATTTTGAATATCTTCTACAACCCATCCAATTCTCCACAACTAATCAGACAAGACGTTGCTAAATTGAATAAGATACCTAAGAGATTGGCTGTGATACTTGAAGTCAAATCTATAGGTGATGTTGGTGGGGGTGTGAAAGGTTTATTGAATGATGGTAGTAAGATTATCTGTTGGACAGTGTCTGCTGGTATTAAACATTTAGTACTTTATGATTATGATGGTATCTTACAAAATAACATACAAGCCTTTAGAGAAGATGTTTATACCAAATTATGCAAATATCATGGTCCAGCTAATGTACCAAAATATGCTATTAGAGTACCTCATTCCAATGAAGTTTATTACAATAAAGAGGATGACCCTGAAGATGACAAAAAAATTGCCATTGAAATATCATTATTATCCAATAGAGACGGTAGAGAGACCATTGTAGATTTGACCAAGACTATGGCAGATTTATGTTCTCAAAATGATTTGGCGGTGTCTGATATCACTATGGATTTAGTGGATTCAGAATTGACTCAATTAGTAGGTGCTGAACCTGATTTATTATTATATTTCGGTCCTGCTTTAGATTTACAAGGTTTCCCACCATGGCATATACGTCTTACCGAGTTCTATTGGGAAGAAGATAACAATGCCATCACATACTCTGTGTTTATCCGTGGGTTGAAACGTTACGCTGGTGCCAAGATGAACGTGGGTAAATGATGACCCTCTTCAGAAAACAAAATATTATACACGCTATATACATGCATACATACATACCATACGTACCACACCGTTGCTAATCAAAATGACATCTACGATATTAACTGTCCACAGGGCCAAATTCGGTATACTCCTTCCCGTTTCGGACACGTCACCCGGCTCGAGCAAAAAAATTTTTCGTCCAAAAAATTTGATTTGTTTGTTTCAATTTCCAATAGGAGCGAAGTTGTAACTAACACTTGTTATTATTATAAAGTTTGTGATTTGATAAAGGGAGATAGTCTTTTAACACAGTTCCAATAAAGCACAAAGAGAGAAATGGGTTTATTTGCATCTAAGTTGTTCAGCAACCTGTTTGGTAACAGGGAAATGCGTATTCTTATGGTTGGTCTTGACGGTGCTGGTAAGACCACCGTTTTATATAAGTTGAAATTGGGTGAAGTGATCACTACTATTCCAACCATTGGTTTCAACGTGGAAACCGTTCAATACAAGAACATTTCATTCACCGTGTGGGATGTCGGTGGACAAGATAGAATTAGATCTTTATGGAGACATTATTATAGAAACACTGAAGGTGTCATTTTCGTAGTGGATTCCAATGATAGATCACGTATTGGTGAAGCTCGTGAAACCATGCAAAGAATGTTGAACGAAGACGAATTGAGAAACGCTGTGTGGTTAGTGTTTGCCAACAAGCAAGATTTACCAGAAGCTATGTCTGCTGCTGAAATTACTGAAAAGTTGGGTTTACATTCTATCAAGAACCGTCCATGGTTCATCCAATCCACTTGTGCTACTTCTGGTGAAGGTTTGTACGAAGGTTTGGAATGGTTAAGTAACAATTTGAAGAATCAATCTTAAAATGCTTGATGATATATATATAAAAATAATACAATACAATAAAATAAAATAAAACTGGCAAATTGCGGTTTATCTTTGCCAACTTTGCCTCAGATATAAAATATTTTTCGTAGTATAGAATATGTATGATGAATATAATAATAGGTACAAGGACACGTCCATTAATATTCCATTTGGTGTTTGTTATCCTTTACATTTGATCTATTTTTCAAGTGACTGCTTTTCTTTGCACCCGGACATCCGGACAAAATCATTTTTTTGTTTTTGAAAAATTTTGAAAAATTTCGGATCTTTTTGCGTCTTTCCTTTTTGGGACAGCGTTTTTCACAAGTTATGGCCTAACTGTCTCAGGCCGAGAAGTGGAATTTCAATATCATCAAACTTATCAATAGGACTAATTGCAAATATCAAGAAATAGCACTGTACAGTAAGACATATATTAGCAAAAATGGCCGGTATTAAGAGTTACGAATTGAGAACCAAGTCCAAGGTTCAATTAGAATCCCAATTAGTTGACTTGAAAAAGGAATTAGCTGAATTGAAGGTCCAAAAATTATCTAGACCATCTTTGCCAAAGATCAACACTGTCAGAAAGAACATTGCCCGTGTCTTGACTGTCATCAACGAACAACAAAGAGATGCTGTTAGACAATTATACAAGGGTAAGAAGTACCAACCAAAGGACTTGAGAGCCAAGAAGACCAGAGCTTTGAGAAGAGCTTTGACCAAATTCGAAGCTTCCAAGGTCACTGAAAAGCAAAAGAAGAAGCAAATCGCTTTCCCACAAAGAAAGTACGCTATCAAGGCTTAAATATCTTTATCGAAAAATTTTGTTAATTAGTATCTATAATTTTTTACAAATCATTTTCTATAAAAATATAATATAAGAAACCATTGTATAGTCTTTAATAAGGAAAATTCATTATTCTAAAATAAAAGCTTTAAATATTTAAATTGTTTATTTACTAATTATTTAACTTTGTTTCTTTTGAAGTTTAAATTCAGTAATTTTTTGCTTCAATTCGTCATTAGGGATCACATCTTCTAAACGTAAGGGCATTCTATTAAATGGATCAGTGGAATCACTTAATAAATGTGCCTTAATGGTACTTCTATCAATGGTAACTTTTGATGTGGGTAAAATTACAGGGTCCTTCATAATTGTATACATTAATGGATCCAAAAACTCATCTGGTGCATCAGCATAATCTAAATCTTCAGCATCTTCTAAATCTCTCTTCTCTTGTGCTTTACTAGCCACAGTTATTAATCTATTACCAACTTCTTCTGTGATTAATCCACCTTTATTGGCTAGGATTCTAACAGCTTTGAAAAATAATTCTTTCTTAAAGGATCTAGTGTCTCTAGCGACAGCACTTAAAAATTCATCTTCACCAGATAAATTAATGTACACGGTACAGACAGCCTTTAACAGTTCAGTTGGATTGAATGAATATTGTTCTGGATTTTGTACTTTCAATTCACCACATTTAGGCCCCACTAAAGATTCTAAATTATAATTCAACATACAGGCAATTCTATCCACTAATTCAGGAGTGACAAATGCACTAGGAACATCCTTAGTGAAAATTACAAACAATTGGATTGATTTAGCGGCTAACCCACAAGAGGATTTGGCTTGTCGTTGAGCAGATGATAATCTAGATTGTAGTTCTTGCACTTCACTAGAGGCATTAGAATCATTGGGTGCTGGAGTTGGATTATTGGCCAATTGATTGTTCACACTGTGTACTTCAGCTAAACTTGATAACCCTTCATCTAATAAGAAGGTTAAATCGTTTAACATACGCGCAATAAATCTGATGAAAAAATCTGGATTGTTTTGAGCTTGTTCAAATAATTGTCTCTTGTAAAGTGGTACATTTTTGTAAAGTTCCTCTAAAATGATGGATATGCTGTATCTACTGTTAAATTTATCATAAAATTGAGATGATGAACCTGTTTTTTCAACAATGACATAGAAATCTAATAAGGCATACAATAAATTTTTGGAGACTAATTCATCATCTTCAAAGACATGTAACATAATACCAGGTGAATTATCAGTTAATGGCATTGAACCCATACTAAATAATTGAACTAGTTTACCCTTTAAATGTGGATTGGAAACAATTTCAGGACAACGTAAAACAGTAGTACCAAATTCAACAAACGAATGCAATCTTGGATTTTTATATATTAATGAAGCACCATATTGTGCAATGTATAATGCGTAATTGATTGGTCCTTCGACAACAAATTCTGGATAATATTTGAATGGAACTGGGGCATTTTTTCTGAAATATTCAGCATTGTCTACATTTTCCACACCAATTTGATCTGGAATTAATGGTAATGTTAATTGTGAAAATGGATATTGGTGTTTAGGATCAATTACTCTCATTAAAAATGTGGATGCACCACAAATAAAATCAAAGACTTCCAATTGTAAAGATCTGTGTGAGAAAACACCTTTTACAGCATCTTTTAAACTCATTGAGTATCTTAACGATTTTTCCAATTGTTTAATTTGGGTATTGACAAAATTGTTCATAAAAGTGTTTGACTGAGCAAACCCTCTAACTTTTTCTAATTCTTCTTTGATTCTCTTAATTTGTGGTCTAATTTTTTCATCATATAGTAAAGTACCACCAATACCATAATGTAAGTATGCTAAGGAAAGGAAAAAACAATCTGATATGAAATTAGGTTTAGCTTCCGATTTATTTTGATCATAAAATTCGTCAGCTTCTCTCAAATCTGAATTCAATCTCGTTTCATCAGACAAATCTAAAAACAAACTGATATTGTTGAAATAATTGACATCAATCTTATCTATTTTCTTAAATGAAATATCCATGAATGGTTGAGAAAACCTAATCAGTAAAAATGCTATATTTGTCATGAAGGCATTAGTTGCCAATTTATTTTGGGCAGCATGATCACCTCTTCTCAAATGATTCTTATTAACAATTTGAGCCCAGTAACTGACCATATCAGTTCTTGATTCAAGGGAACCTCTAATGATCTTATCCAATATGAAGAATAATCTATCTAAAATGACTTTATGTTCTGCTTGTAATGACTCGTGGATAACATTTGTTTGTTGTGCGGTACGTTCTAATAACTCCCCGTAGTTGTTTAAGGCAACATTGAATAATAGTGGTGATAGAGTTAAAATAGGTCCTAAGACACTGACCTTTTCGTATTGATTTGCTGGACAATCAAATGATGGGATAAAATTATCGATTTTAGTGAAAATGGCAGCCACAGGTTTGAAAGTGACAAATAATTCAAATATTGTCAATACATTATTATATGTGGATGAGTCTGTCATATCAAAATTTGTCAAATCTTTCATCAAGTAAGTTACCATTGTGGAGAAAATACTATTCAAAAGATCCAGTAAACTGTCTTCAATGATAGCTCTTTGAATAATTTGAGATAAGAAATCAGTGAAGTTATCAACTGAATTGATTATGCTAATAATGTACTGCTTAAAATTACCATTGACGGCAAAATCTTGAATTTGTAATGTGACTAACCCATAACCAATAACTAATCTATCGATCTCTTTGAAAGTGTCAGTCAAAGAAGTGTCATGTTTCTTGAGTCTCTTTTGTTGTTGACAACGTTGGAAACAAGCATTTAAATATGTGAATGGTTCCCTTAATGATTCATTCTCTGTTAATTGAGTTAATAGAATAGAATCAATATCATCTAATTGGAAACCTTTACCAGGTTCAGTGTCTAATGCAATATGTGAGAACCCTGTAGGAACGTTATTGGGGTTATCCGTGACACAAAGAATATCTTGAATAGTGGTGCTAGACATATGTTGATGATGTTTAATGGATTAACAGGCGGGTTATAATGGTAAAAGGATAATCGTATAATAGGTATGCCTTGTTGAACAAGCAAGTGATTGGTCTACACTTGTGGGGTAGATAGTTGTTAATAATTTGTCCCTATCGTTGATCTTAACTTTAATTTATTTTTGAGATTTGAAATCGCCACCAAAATAAAGAGCCAAGGTCACGTGAATGAGAAAGAACTTATTATTAGATGAGATATGTTGAGTTTACCTGAGGTACAATGAGGTGATATATTATATTACTGTACAGGTTTGACTATATTGAGTGATCCATAATTTTTCTGATATTTAAGAATTGATTTTGTTATTTTGTTTATGGAAGGTTGACTATCTTGAACTAATTGTAATATTAAAAATTAAAAGATTGTCATTATTTAAATAAAAATATATGTTTGTGTCAGTAATTATTAGATTAGAAATATAACATAAACACACACAGAATAGACAAAATTAAATAATAATGATCGGATCAGAACATGTCCCAGGGACCACATTACCTACAGTGAGAGAATTGGTTAAATTGACGCAAAGTCAAAGAAGTATGCCCGTGGGGAACAAATTTGTTCAACGTATGGAGGATAATGTATTAAGATGGAATGCAGCCCCCACTTCACATATGGGTACAATTCAAGCAGTTGAAGGGTGTCATCCTTTCCAAATTGAACGGGCAAGCAGAGAGGGCCGAAGCCAGAGTTTAAATTTGACACAATGGTACAAAGAAAACAGTGCATTTTTACAAGGGATACCTAATAATGAAGAAATTGCTGGGCAAGATGGTGATGAGGATTCGTTTGTGCTAACTCCAATTAACAATAATACCATCAATACGACTTCTAATGATATAAACAATGTTAATATTGTTACCGCTGTCACTCCACTAGTTGCTCCAATTACTGCTGAAGGAAATAACCAATTGAACAATAAGAAATGTGATAATAAACGCAATGATATAGAACTATTCAAATTGTACTATCGTCAACCGATGCCCATGAATTATGTAGATTCATTGGATTTACCACATAATTTTAATTCGGAACAACAACCACAACCACAGACACAATCCAATAACCGCCAATTGTTTAATTCATGTATCACTTGGTTCCAATGCGACCACCATTAGACACCCACCACATATATCTATATATCAATCAATACTATAAAGGGCTATGTTTTTAAAAGCGAACAATTCATTTTATTAAACTATACGTTATAAATGCTATACAGTATATAGAAGGTACTCAATACAGAAAAACAAAACGAATGGGAAGCAGAACTAGAAAAGTTGTTTAATGATAATGATAGAAAAAGAGATTTCAGTCTTGCGACTTCATCCCTATAAATATAATGTCATTGGTTCGCTTATTTGGATCTAGCTCTCACCTTCCGTCTCTTTCTCTTAAGTCTTCTAACTCTCTTCTTTCTCCACTTATTTCTCATTGGGGAATGGAATTATGGTTTTTATAGGAAAGGGAATAAAATATAATAAGAGAGAAGGAAGAATTGAATATAAGATTAAATAGTAGTAAATTAAGGATTAATTATAAATCTACAAAAAACGGGACATTTGCGTTGTCGCCCCTACATATTTCCGTTTCGGGAAATCGCGTGGTGTCGCAAAAATCCGATATTTTTTTGGGCGAATTTTGAAAATTAAAATGTCGCTGTTCTGTATGGTATGTACGGGTGAGCAGTCACTTTTCTGTATGAGTTTCCTGTTTGAAAGCTTTGACAAGCTGAGGTTCAATGGATTCGATGTCCAGTTGTTGTACCATCGTATGCAAGTTTTGTTTGTTTACTGTGGAGTTGTTGGATCCGAGATCAACACCACAATAACGAACGAGATCATCATTTAGAATTTTTTGTAAGTGTTTGGCACCCAAATATGCTTTGAAATTACAATATGCTCTGTATGTCAAATAAAACCCGGGGACGTTAGGTAATAAAGGTACAAGGATCAATGGGAGAGTCAATGGGATCCCCAACAGACATTTTACCAGTTGTTTCCCGTGATAGTTGATGCCTGTTTGAGATAATGTTTTTAATTGAGCGATGACGTGTGGCTGAGTCATACAACCAGAAGGGTAATAAGCAGGTATTGGTTTCAATTCAGGCCGCGGGCTAGCACGGATGTATTGACCCTTAGTGAGTGTTGTTGAGTTATCCTTAGGGTTGCTTGCCTTATTCTTAGTGTCAATCCTTTTCAAGATATAATTTTCTCCAGGGATGGTTAAGAGACTTGATTCTTGCCAGGGGATTTGATTTAAATATTTATTAGTCCATACTACAATTTTCTGATTAATCTTACTTGGTGACTTATTCATTTTATCCCATAATTGAGCAGATTTATTGACTAACCATCTTTCGCAAGAGATCAATCTCGATGACTTGTTGAGTAAAGACTCGTTGTGTTTAAAATAAATGAAACTCTTATCATTAGTTATAGGAACCACAATCAGTTTGACAGGGTCCTTTGTATAATTAATTAACGAGTTCAATACATGGGTATCACTGGACAGAAACCTCCTCGAAGTAACCGTTCTTAGCATGTTTGTTATACGTCTTAGCAAAGGCAAGATCCGTATAGTTTAAATTGGCGTGTCCCTCATTTTAACAATTAAGCAAAATATATTCGTGTTAGAGCCGTTCCTGCACGTGACACGATGAGATAAACCATTAAAATCCAACATCAACTATATATTATAGATAGGATCAAGACAATTGCATAGGTCTGGTGTAGCGGTTTGTATTTGTGATCAAAGTTATAATCAATCAACATATTTAGAGTATTTTGAATAGTATAGTGAGTCAAAGCTTACCCTAGAGCGTTATTAACACACTGGCGTGATACTCACAAAAAAGTTGAGTCTTAATTAACTGAATGTTCACCACATTGTTCACCCCTATTGCTCATAACATGGTTACTCATCGCAAACCATATAGCCGCCCTTTACTGCATTTGGAAACAGCCATTCCCAAATTCAGATCTGTGAATTTTCCATTTTCCAAAAGGGAAAAAATGGAACGGAAAAGTTCCCGCGGAATTTCAAAAGGGTAATATAGTCATGTCGTAATTGAATCTCGGAAGGAAATGCAATGGAATTACGTTGACTCACTGTATGTGTACGTTGTCATAGTGTGCCAGTTTTCCTTTGCGGGTGGGTGGCCATTTTTGTTCAATTTTACAGGGGGATTTTCCAGAACTCATCTCCTGAGAGCTCAGTCACCTGGTAAATATAGCCTTCTTCCCCATTCTAATTTACTCGTTATTGCCGATGAATGTTTTACTCATCTCGAACTTTTTTTTATTTAGTGCCTCATCAATTAAACTGTTTGATTCTATATAAACTACACTTTCTTGAATAATTCAATTGATCTGTTAATTCTGTCTCTTTAAATTAAAAACATTAGAACTATATTCACAAATGACTAAAGAAAATTTCCAAGAAGTCTCAGAGACTGTTAAAGTTAACCCATATGGTCATCACCCATCTGATTTACTTTCCAATGTTAACAATTTCCAATTGATTGATTCCACTTTAAGAGAAGGTGAACAATTTGCCAATGCTTTCTTTGACACTGCCAAGAAGATTGAAATTGCCAAAGCTTTAGACAATTTTGGTGTGGATTACATTGAATTGACATCTCCAGTGGCATCTGAACAATCCAGAAAAGATTGTGAAGCCATTTGTAAATTAGGTTTAAAGGCCAAAATTTTAACTCACATCCGTTGTCACATGGATGACGCTAGAGTCGCCGTGGAAACTGGTGTCGATGGTGTTGATGTGGTTATTGGTACTTCCAAATTCTTGAGAGAATTTTCTCACGGTAAAGATATGAACTACATTGCTAAGAGTGCTGTGGAAGTCATTGAATTCGTTAAATCAAAAGGTATTGAAATTAGATTCTCCTCTGAAGATTCTTTCAGAAGTGATTTAGTGGATTTATTAAACATTTACAAGACTGTCTCCAAAATTGGTGTGAATAGAATTGGTATTGCTGACACTGTCGGTTGTGCTAACCCAAGACAAGTTTATGAATTAGTGAGAACTTTAAAGACCGTGGTCAACTGTGACATTGAATGTCATTTACATAACGATACCGGTTGTGCTATTGCTAATGCATACACCGCTTTGGAAGCTGGTGCTAAATTAATCGATGTCTGTGTATTAGGTATTGGTGAAAGAAACGGTATTACCTCTTTGGGTGGTCTAATGGCTAGAATGATTGTAGCAGCTCCAGACTATGTCAAATCTAAATATAAATTACACAAATTGAGAGATCTAGAGAATTTAGTCGCTGAAGCCGTTGAAGTTAATATTCCATTTAACAATCCAATCACTGGGTTCTGTGCCTTCACACATAAAGCTGGTATTCACGCTAAAGCTATCTTAGCTAACCCATCCACATACGAAATTTTAGACCCACATGATTTTGGTATGAAGAGATATATTCATTTTGCTAACCGTTTGACAGGTTGGAATGCCATTAAATCAAGAGTGGATCAATTGAATTTATCTTTAACTGACGCGGAGGTGAAAGAAGTGACAAATAAAATTAAGAAGATGGGTGACATTAGACCGTTGAACATTGACGATGTGGATTCCATTATTAAAGAATTCCACGCTGAAGTCACCACCCCACTGTTACGTTCCAAGACAGACGGTAAAAGACTAAGCACTAACGACGACTTGTCCTTGACCGACAACAACCCACCGGCCAAGAGAACCAAGAACAATTCATAAGTATATATAAGACATCATATTGTATATTATAAATAGAGAAACGACTCATCCCATTCAACTTAGACCAATCACAAGTTAAACATTTACGTCTTATGGAAATAGCGGCAACGTTCTCGGAAGAAAAACCGCTAATAGGGAATCCCCCCGCACAAATAATGAATCATATACAGAGAGAGATTCAACATAAAATAACCAACCAAGTGAGGTGTCTCTTCTTGTTTACAGTTATTGCCCCTCTATCACAATCACATCACATTGTTACCACCAGCTGAAGAAAAGGATACAGAGAAAGAAATGCTACCACGTTCCACTATCACACGCTCGTTAAGGGCGGCCCCACATCAAGGTTTACTTGCCACAAGATGGTACAGTACAGGCGGCACTGCTGGTTCCACGGGTTCACACAGAGGTGTACAAAGTGAGGACTCGTTCACTAAGAGAGAAAAGTTCAATGAGGATTATTATGTGAAGCAACATGAGAAGGAACAACTGCGTCATTTGAAAGAACAATTGGCAGAACATAAGAGGAAAGTTGAAGATATAGAAGGTAAGATTGACAATTTTAAGAAATAGAAACAACGGGGTAAAGTATATTACACTTCCTCTTTTTTTACTTACTATTAAAACAAGAATAAACTAGGGGTTTGTTTATTTGTTAAAAATTTACAAGATCTCTCGTCTACATATAATATCATTCTTATATATACATATATATTCCATTACACATCGAATAGGTTACTAAATAAAATAAAAAGCTGAATAATTTGTTACCAATAATTAATTATTATTTATTATTTGAGAATCAATGATTAGTGTCACCTTTTCAAGTGACTGTTTTGTCGCATCCGATCATCCCATTTTTTTATTTATTTATTTTTCAAATTTCATTATTTTTCAGTTTTGTGAAATTTCCCTTTTGGGAAATGTGTGCGCGTGGTCCCTGTCTACGCGTTTAGGCAGAATTCCGCCTAAGTGTAGGCCGGACAGTCTCGTGCTCGGCCTGGCTAGGCGGGGACTGGGCGGGGAAACTCACACTGGGGATTGGACCCGGGCTCCTCTTGGATTCTTCCCACACTAAGAATAAGGTATTGTACAAGGTAGTATACAATTATAGGTTGACTGTATTCTATTCCAATTGCAAGTTTAAGCTAAATCAAACAAAAATATACATATAGAAATGTCTGACGCTATCATCTCTTACGCTGCTTTCATCTTAGCTGATGCTGGTGTTGAAATCACCGCTGACAACTTGTTGGCTTTAACCAAGGCCGCTGGTGCCAACGTTGACAACGTATGTTTGAAATATTATGATATTGAAATTTAAAGTTTTTATGAATTGTGTGGATTGAATTAATAAATATTAAGACCTTGTGGAGAACAAAATAATTGTATTACCATTGATATTAGTGGAAATTAGATCAAAGAATTGAAAAAAGAATCCGAGTGATATTATAACCAACCAGAATGAATGAATCAATCCTTATATGATATATTAATGACAATGTCAAGATCTCACAATTTCAAAAGAATATTGAATTTTACTTCCAATGCGTTTTGAATGAATTTTTTTACTAACAAAATATTATATGATTTAATAATGTTAATTATTCCCTCTTTTGAGGATTGATAATGTTATTATACATCATTTTCTCTTTTAATATAGGTCTGGGCTGATGTTTACGCTAAGGCTTTGGAAGGTAAGGACTTGAAGGAAATCTTATCTGGTTTCCACTCTGCTGGTCCAGTTGCCTCCGCTTCTGCTGGTGCTGCTTCTGGTGCTGCTGCTTCTGGTGAAGCCGCTGCTGAAGCCGCTGAAGAATCTGAAGCTGAAGAATCCGATGACGGTATGGGTTTCGGTTTATTCGATTAAGCATCTGGTTTAAGTATTTTATCTACTTTTACTCTTCAAATAATAAACAAAACAAATTTATATATATGTAAATCAAATATCTGATTCATTTGTATCACTTTTACGTGGAAGACTAGAGTGTAATGGCTAATCATTGATTAGTTAAACTTTATTTTATATCGAAAAAATATGGGTTTTCTTAAAGATAATTTTATAAAATATAAATATAAGGAGAAAAATGATATGATTTTAAATCAGGAACCTAACGTCATTACTACTAAAAATAAACTACAAGACAATCAATGGTTCGAATAAATCATGTGGCTCACTATTACATGCCCTTATATTGTTCGAATAAACCGTTCATTGTAGTGACCGCAGTATTGACCACCACAGTAATATTTATCATTTTCTATGCTTCCTCTCATTTATTATTAGATGGTTATGATGATCCCAATATGTTCCACCCAGTTGGGCAGGATTATTTCCGTACTCTGCTATTGGGGTTATTTTCACCTTTCCTTTACTATTTTATTAAAATGTTCATATTAACGTATAAGTCTAATCATTTCATACAGAGACTGTTCCTTGATTTCCCCTTAAACGATTGGTTTATATTGAGTATATTAATTGCATTGGCTTATCCACAAGTGCAAGATATAGGTACTATCACTCACCCAGGACATGACGAATCAGAGGAACAATGGCATTTAATTCCAAGACAATGTTATGTTTTTGGAATATCATGGAGTCTTGGTGAATTTATAATATCAATATTATCCAATTTGACTAATTATCAAGAATTACCAGGAATTGTACAATCAGATGGTACTATAATCACTAATGATAAAGATAACAGAGGTTTATCCGCATACGATAAAGATGATACCTATTTAGATAGAAATGATATCACATTATCTAGATGTGTTGGTGTGAGAAGAATATCTTCATCAATATCTAATAATGTGTATTCATCTGAGACTGCACCCTTTGTTCATCAATTCGTTACAAAGAATAATAATAACTATGATTCCATTAAACAAAATAATGATTCACATACCGATGTCAATGAACCTAATAGAACATTATCTGCACATGATTCCAATGTTTTAATCGTAGATCCCGTGGATAATTCATTAACTCTTACTTCTGCTGGTTTGGAAGAAGGTATATCACAAAGTAATATTTATACACCTACTGTGGAGAAACGTCATGGGTACGTGTGGGCTCATTATGATAATAATAAATTCAAGAATGAACAATCACCCACCAAATTTTTTTGTGAAATTGTCTCCACTAGATCATTCATTTATAACATTTTACAAATGTGTCTTGTATTGATAAGTAACATATCACAAATAATTGGTGAATGTCTTATTTTATCAGTCTATTTCATTTATGTTCGTGGTCACGAGAGATTATTCAGTAAAGTGGTTATTTATTTTGGAAGTCAAGACATCGGAATGTTTCTATTGTTTCTGGTTTTACCCTTATCATTGAGTAATTTCTTAATCAGTGTATTACTATTTTATTGTGAAGGTATAAATGCTGATTACAATGTAAAGAAGAATAATAGTGATGTCGCTGGTTTCGATTATAACTATTATTCAATATTACATAGGAATGGACATTCATTATTAGGTTATAATATGTCTAGACCATTATCAAGCTCTCATTTATTATCAGATTTCAGATCACAAATGAATATCGATGAATTGGAAGAGAATCAATGGAAAATTAAGAAATATTTGAAAAACGTTTATAATTTTTGGAAAAAATTAGCTTTAAAGGACTGGTTCACTTTAGGTGGGGTTACAATATGGGGTTTTGGACTTTTAATCACTGGTATTGTATGTACAATAAGTATATAATCATATTTAATAAAAAAAAAATTATCATTATTTTGAGACGTTTTTTTTTAACTTTATTTTTCTTATTTGATCAAATCTTGAAGGGTCCATCCGAAATGTGCCCTGTTTGAGGGAAATTTATTCAAATTTGTCTATAAAAGGCAAGAGAACTATCTGATAAAGTTTACTACATACAAGGTCTCAAAAGGTCAACGCAATTGAATTACAATGGACGCTAATACACCTTTATTAACTGTCAATTCTCGTCAGAGAGAACATAGACAATCTATGTCCACTTTTGAAAGTGCTAAAGTGGATTTTGACTATGTTTTATATTCCAATCCATTGAATGTCTTATTAGTTTTCGTTCCCCTAGGTATCATGTGGGGGTACATGGAATATTCCCACACTTGGACTTTCTTCTTTAATTTTATGGCTATTATTCCTTTGGCTGCCATTCTTGCATATGCTACTGAAGAACTATCTGAAAAAGTTGGTAGCACTGTCGGTGGGTTATTGAATGCCACTGTGGGTAATGCAGTCGAATTAATTGTGTCTATCATTGCTTTGAGAGAAGGTCAAGTGAGAATTGTGCAAGCATCCATGTTAGGTAGTTTGTTATCCAATTTATTATTAGTCTTAGGTTTTTGTTTTATCTTTGGGGGTTACAACAGAGTACAACAAACTTTTAATCAAACTGCTGCACAAACAATGTCTTCGTTATTGGCTATTTCATGTGCCTCTTTGTTGATTCCAGCTGCTTTTAAAGCTACATTACCAGTTGGTAAGGAAGATGATTTAATTAATGACAAAATTTTATCATTATCTAGAGGTACCTCCATCATCTTATTAGTGGTCTATGTCTTGTTCTTAATCTTCCAATTAGGTTCTCATAAGGCAATCTTTGAACAACAAATTGAAGAAACTGAAGAGACTGTCAGTCAGTATTCAAGCAAACCACCACATTCTTTAAGTGCTAAGTCTTCTTTAGTATTCCTTTTCGGTTCCACCATTTTAGTGTCAATTTGTGCAGACTACTTAGTCGGTACTATTGACAATGTTGTTGCATCCACTGGGTTATCCAAGACATTTATTGGTTTAATTGTTATTCCAATTGTCGGTAATGCGGCTGAACATGTCACTTCTGTCTTAGTCGCTATGAAGGATAAGATGGATTTGGCCTTAGGTGTGGCTATTGGTTCCTCTTTACAAATTGCTCTTTTTGTTACACCAGTGATGGTTCTTGTTGGTTGGGCTATTGATGTTCCAATGACTTTGAATTTCTCCACTTTTGAAACTGCTACTTTATTCATTGCAGTATTCTTATCCAATTATTTAATTTTAGATGGTGAATCTAACTGGTTAGAAGGTTGTATGTCAACGACTATGTATTTGTTGATTGCTATGGCTTTCTACTATTACCCAGATGTGGAAGCATTTGGTGCCATTACTGAATCTATCAAGAAATAAGACATTTTACAATACCCATAACAAAACACGTTGTGTTTGTTTGTGTGTGTTTTTATCTACGTATCATACATATATTTAAGAACTTTAACTGATATCAAATACATTAACTAACTTTAGTCTATAAGTTATCCAGTATTCTTACTTTCCTCGTTTCTTTAATAAAAATATCGATGGCTGGTTCACTACAGTCTTTTTTTTTTTTTTGCTGAAATCGATTTGTTTCCTAATGCGGCTTATTGAAAAATATACTGACGTTCCATGCAAAAGAACAAATTATGCAAGAGAATCGAGTAATTCGAACCAGCAAAGATGATGTGGTATCTCTAGGTTCTTCTTAGCTGATCATTTTAGCAAGCGCTTAAATTTTATCCAAGCTAGCTTTTTACCCCTGCTTAGAATGGGGGAAATGATCTAATATACTATATAAAGTTGATGCCTGAATAATCTTTTCTGTCTTTCCCATTGTAATTGTGCCAAGTAGGGTATTGACAATTGTCACGTCAGAAGAAATTATGTCAGAATATCAAGCATTATTACAGTTTAATAAACAGAAAGTATCGATGGATATGATTAACTATCTAGCCACATTAACAGAATCGATAGTACAGAGGAAAAGGGTCTCTCAGAATAATGTGGCAATCCCAACGTTATTAAATTTTATTGTAGGGTTGGTCAATAATTCTAAAGTGGGGACTCCAACTTTGATGGCCACATCAGTTTATTTATATAGATTGAAGAAAATATTACCTCCAAACGTAGTGGGTATTGAAACCACAAGACACAGATTATTTTTAGGTTGTCTGATTATCGCTGCAAAGACGCTCAATGACAATTCACCTTTGAATAAACATTGGAGTATGCATACCAATGGACTACTGTCGAATAGAGAAATCAATATATTAGAACGAGAACTTCTTTCATATTTACAATGGCATGTCACATTCACCACAGAGGAATTAATAACCTCTTTGAGATCATTGTTAGCACCAATTAGATTTACCTTATACAGAGATGTACAAAGGATCAGCAAAGCTTCTATCAATATACCAGAATTATCCAAAGAACATCAATTTTTGCATCCATATCATCAAAAAAATTATTCCACTATATCTGTTGATTCAGTACATTCAGCAACTTCAAAAATTAGTGATTACAGTATAAACACTATTGATTCTGTTTTCTCTGATGTAAGTGATGAAGAATCAATACATAGTGAACAAGACATTGAGAAAAATATGGTGAAAAAGACCAAGACGTCAAGTTGGGCTTCTTTATTCCATTTGAAAACATAATTTAATACATTATTCGGGCATGCATTTTTCTAGCCATATACATATATATTCACCAAAATAACAGCAACATATCTTTATTAGAATTCATATTTTTTATTATTTTATATATAATCTTTATACAAATCATACCAAAAACTCCATTTGGTTCACCTTTTTTAGAATAGAAAACATTAAGATTGACTTTTAATTTCTTGTCAAATTAACTGTAAAGATCATCATCGTCATCAGCATCAGCACCAAAGGCGGCACCGCCGTTAGCTGCAGCATTAGTAGTATCAGCTGGAGCATCAGTACCTAAAGCTGGTTCATTGAAGTTGAAATTACTGAATTGACCTCTGGAAGCCTTCATTTGTTGAGAGTAAGCTTCATAACGACGTAATTCAGCATCAGAGACAGAACGTTTAGCGGTCTTCATAGCTTCAGCGAAATGTTCTCTGGTAATGTATGGAACTGGATCAGGTTCTTCAGCGGTAGTTTCTTCAGTCTTAACTGCAGCATCACCGTCAGCCATTTCAACATCTTCTTCAGCTTTAACTTGTTCTTTAGCTAATTTTATTCTGTGAGCTTCAATAGATTCTTTAATGGCATATTTAGCAGCTCTTTGAGCGATGTATGATAAATCGGCACCTGAGAAACCCTTAGTGGCCTTGGCAATAGCAGATAAATCGATACCTGGTTCCAATGGAGTCTTTCTCAATTGAGCAGATATGATAGATAATCTAGCGGCTTCATCTGGTAATGGCACATAAATCAATTGATCTAATCTACCTGGTCTTAAGATAGCAGGATCAATTTGATCTGGTCTATTAGTAGCACCAATGACGAAGACATTTTTCTTTGCATTCATACCATCCATTTCTGTTAATAATTGATTAACCACTCTATCAGAAGCACCACCAGCATCACTACCACCAGCACCACCTCTGGCCTTAGCAATAGAATCTAATTCATCTAAGAACACAACAGTTGGAGCGGCAGCTCTTGCCTTGTCAAAGATATCACGAATATTAGATTCAGATTCACCGTACCACATACTTAATAATTCAGGACCTTTCACGGAAATGAAATTAGCAGACACTTCAGTGGCAATAGCTTTAGCCAATAAAGTTTTACCAGTACCTGGTGGACCATAGAATAGTACACCCTTAGATGGAGCCAAACCGAATTTAGTGTATTGATCTGGATGTAAGACAGGATATTCAACAGTTTCCTTTAATTCTTCCTTAATTTCATCTAGACCACCCACATCATCCCAAGTGACATTAACACTTTCCACCACGGTTTCACGTAAGGCAGATGGATTAGAGTTACCTAGAGCGAATCTAAAGTTATCCATAGTGACACCAAGAGAATTTAACACTTCAGCATCAATTTCTTCTTCTTCTAAATCAATCAAATCCATCTTTTCACGAATTTGTTGCATAGCAGCTTCAGAACATAAAGAGGCAATATCAGCACCGACGTAACCGTGAGTTTCAGAAGCTAAAGTTTCTAGATCGACATCATCACCTAGTTTCATATTCTTAGTGTGAATACGTAACACTTCTAATCTACCAGTAGCATCTGGGATACCAATATCGACTTCACGATCGAATCTACCGAATCTTCTTAAAGCAGGATCAATAGAGTTTGGTCTGTTTGTAGCAGCAATGACAACAACATTAGATCTAGCCTTCATACCATCCATTAAAGTTAATAATTGGGAGACCACTCTTCTTTCCACTTCACCATTAGTCTTATCTCTCTTTGGAGCAATAGAATCAATTTCATCGATGAAAATAATAGCTGGAGCATTCTTTTCAGCTTCTTCAAAAGCTTTTCTTAAATTAGATTCAGATTCACCGGCCATCTTAGACATAACTTCTGGACCATTAATCAAGAAGAAAAATGCACCAGTTTCGTTAGCGACAGCTCTAGCCATTAAAGTCTTACCAGTACCTGGTGGACCGTACATAAGAACACCTCTTGGTGGTTTAATACCAATAGCTTTAAACAATTGTGGATGTCTTAATGGTAATTCCACCATTTCTCTAATTTGAGCCATTTGTTTACGACAACCACCAATGTCATCGTAACCAACTTCATTCATATTATTTTCTTCATCTTCTCTGTTAATTGGTTCACCTTCCCAGTGGATCACAGTGTCTTGAGCGACCACAGCATATTCTTCTGGTTCAACGTCGACGACTTTGAATTCCACTTGTCTCATACCACCTCTTACAATGAAATGATCACCCTTTCTTACAGGTCTGTAAGCTTCCACGAAATAAGGTTTCAAAAACACGTCAAACAAATTACCAGTTAAACCTTCAATAGTGTCAGCAATTGGTAACACGGAGATTCTAGTGGCATATTTAATATCTGGACAAGGATGCACAGAGATCAAATCACCCAATCTAATACGTAAATTGTTTCTCACAACACGATTCAATCTACAAGCACCGTCTTCCAATTCGTCATCAATCAAGACAATTAAGACTGTGTCCTTTCTCTTCTTACCCTTAACAAGGACAGTGTCACCTCTGAACAATTCCAATTTATCCATGGTGTTAGAATTGATAGCAATGACAGAGTTATCATCGTTGGTGGCGTCATCGACTAATAAGGTGTTGGCCTTCTTCTTTCTTCTTAAAATGGCAGTGGCAGTAAGATCCTCAGCGTGAGGTTCAGCACCAGACGCATCCAGTAGTGGTTTATGTTCTTCACCCATCTTTCTCGCTTGTATGTATACTAACTTTCTAGTGGTTGTAAATACAATGGAATCAACTATTATCGTATCCTTTATATATCGAATCCGTATATATATATATTTGCCACCAAAAGGCGCGAAGCCGGGCAACGGCCGTGTAACAATATACAACTAGTGCCAAGTTCTAACGGTTGCCCAGTTCTTCAACATTTGGTGTTGCTATCACTTACACAGTTTGTCTCTGATTGTGGATTGCAGCTGTTTCAATTCGTCTGCGGTCGTCTCGTGCGTGGGCCAGCCGATGGTCAGGCCCGTCTTGACGTCCCTCTTGGGGATGAAATGGAAGTGGACGTGCTCCACGTCCTGGCCTGCGATCCGGCCGTTGTTCTGCAACAGGTTGTACCCGCATTCAGGTTGGTCCAAGTCCAGGGCTCGGGCAAACCTCTTGGCTACAGGTAACACGTCTGTCAAGTACTGATCAGGCACATCGTGCAACCTGGAGGCGTGGTATTTGGGCACTATTAGTATGTGGCCCTCACTTGTTGGATGGATATCCAGGAACGAGAATGAGTATTTGGTCTCAATGAGTTCCAAACAGTGACTCTCTTCTGTGTATGTGTTAGTCAAATGGTAATGAGAATATGTGGGTTCGCTTATTACTTACTGTTAATGATCTTGCAAAATATACAATCTTTATCGTAGTACACTACTGATGGTGGTGTCATAATGTGGTGTGTTGTAGAGGTGTGTTCAGTTGTAAATATATTTCTTTACACTGGCCTATTATATATAGTCGCTATACAACTTTGTAAGGGTACCATGACCCTTATATTGAATCACGTTACGTGTATCACCTGTTCGAGACATTTTACTACGACTTTTATAAGATATAACTTGACACAATCAATGACAAGAACGCCAATGCAATACAATTCTTCTATATCGTTATAACTCGTTGCACGCTTTCCTTCCCCCTTTAAATGTATTTATCGGTTGAAACAAATATATATTATCTTATTTATCTTTCGATAAAACTATATATCAAACAGTAAACGGGTAAAATGAATATTATACAAGCCAGTAAATCTGTTTGGAAATGTTCAATTAAAGTGGCTCGTACTTATTCTACTGTCAAATTGACTGCTGAAAGGTATCCAAATTTGATCAGAAACAAGACTTTTAAGACTTTAAACTCCGATGATATAGAATATTTCCAATCGATCTTGTCTAAGAATGAATTGACATTGGCTAAATCACCAGAAGATATTGCCATGTACAATGAGGATTGGATGAAAAAATATAAAGGTCAATCCAAATTGGTGTTGAAACCCAAGACAGTGGAACAAATTTCTTTGATCCTCAATTATTGTAATTTGGAAAAATTGGCTGTCGTACCACAAAGTGGTAACACTGATTTGGTTGGTGGATCTGTCCCTATATTCGATGAAATCATTTTATCCTTATCCAATTTAAACAAAATAAGAAGTTTTGATCCTGTCTCTGGGATATTTAAATGTGATGCTGGTGTCATTTTAGAGACTGCTGATGAGTATTTACAAAAGGGGGGCCACATATTCCCTCTAGATTTAGGTGCTAAAGGTTCATGTCAAGTCGGTGGGGTAGTAGCTACCAATGCTGGTGGACAAAGATTGTTAAGATACGGTTCATTACATGGTAACGTTTTAGGTTTAGAAGTTGTATTACCTGATGGAACTGTATTAAATAGTATGAATTCATTAAGAAAGGATAATACTGGTTATGATTTGAAACAATTATTTATTGGTGCAGAGGGGACCATTGGTGTCATCACTGGTGTGTCTATTTTGACTCCACCAAAACCCAAAGCTGTTAATGTCAGTTTCTTAGCTGTTAACACCTTTAAGGATGTACAGAAAATATTCGTAAAGGCAAAGAATGAATTATCAGAGATCCTATCTGCTTTTGAATTTATGGATGGTAAATCTATGCAATTGACCAAGAAACATCTTAATGGGCTAATTAATTTCCCCTTAGAATCAGAGTATCCATTTTATATTCTAGTGGAAACCTCTGGTTCCAATAAAGAACATGATGATGATAAATTGGAAAAATTCTTGGAATCTGCCATGGAACAAGAGATTGTTGTAGATGGTACTGTGGCACAAGATGATACTGAATTACAAAATTTATGGAAATGGAGAGAAATGATCCCAGAGGCATCTCAATCTCAGGGGGCAGTGTATAAATATGACGTGTCATTACCACTGACAGAATTGTATTCATTGGTGGAAGCTACCAATGAAAGATTAATCAAAGATGGTCTATTGGGTGACTCACCAAAACCTGTTATTGCCGCTGTAGGGTACGGTCACATAGGTGATGGGAATTTACATCTTAATGTAGCCGCTAGAGAGTATACTAAATCCATTGAACAATCTTTGGAACCATTCATTTATGAATTTGTTCAATCCAAACATGGATCTATTAGTGCTGAACATGGTTTGGGGTTCCAAAAGAAGAATTACATTCAGTATTCAAAGAACCCAATTGAGATTCAAATGATGAAAGACATTAAATCACATTATGATCCAAATGGGATTTTGAATCCATACAAATACATTTAATATTATTCAATATATTTTTATATAACGTTTCTTTGTGTCGTCTTGATTTTTAAAAATTGTGTACATATACTAAGGAAGAAATCCACCATTTTTAAGACTTTCAACTGCAGTTCCAGATATATGTCTGAATCTAGCTGAACCTAAAGGTGTTCCACCATACCACCTGGTCACAATAACTAACACATTGATAACGTCGGCACGTTCCAATAAAGTCAGTAACCTTTGACCAGCACCAGCTTCTCCACAATCAGAATATCCTTGTTGAATATTCTTGATTGTTCCTTTACTACTGTTGTCATTGGTTTTTTTCACATTTTTCTTCTTAGTGTCTTTAGATTTACCATTAGCTCCCACGGTCACATCTCCTGTTCTCCAGGCAAACATGTGTATGTGTGAAGCTTTCGCAACACTCTTATTACCTCGTATGAGTTCTTGTAACAATTCTGGGATGGTCTCTTGACTATCTAATGGACAACATCTTGCTTGAAATTTCGATTTCCTATCGACCAATATCTGCGATTCGTTCCACGTTTTCATACCCAATCGCCCCACAGTTTTTAATACACCCGTCATCTATACATAATAGACAACCGTGATCATCCTATAGGAGAACACTTGATAAGATATAATGGCATTCATTATTAAGATGTATAAATATTTTAACATTTGAAGAAAAATGCAGGCACACATTCCGAATTCCGCCTGAAATTGGGATTTACTTTCCAGTAAATACAAGGACACAAGTATTTGAAGATACACTATATTTTTAAAGTACAACAGTATGCGAAGGGAACTGAAGTCGATAACTTCATTCAATAATCCCGCAGTAACATAGTGTAAACTACCACAACTTCAATAAAAGATATACCATTACCAAACCATCAAAAAAAAAAAGGATTGGGAGACATTTTATATAGAAAGGTACAATGCCAAATTCAATCAAGTTTCTGGTAGCCACCCCCTGTAACACAATAGGTGAATCGTCAGGTTATCGTGTTATAGAGCTTAGCGAGAAAAGACTTTCTGTGTTACCTGGTACTAATTGCAATAATGGTGCTGATATTAATGTAACCACACAAGCATTCTGTTATTTGAAACCTAGAGACGAACCACTGATTTCTGCACATTTGAATAAAGGTATCATGGACTATTCGGATTATATGTTTTTGGGTAAATCTAATGGAGTGATAGAAGTGATTCGTGACTATCAATATAAATTAATCAACAATCTACCGTTGATTGCTGACTATGTGCTTTCTGGTGACACGGAAGAAGATAGTGTCATATATGATCATGCTATTACTGGATTAGAATACAAGAAAGGTTTATTATATTGTTGTTTCACTTCTGGGATAATATATGTTTATATCTTAAATCTACCCTTAGATTATGAACAAGTGGATAATTTATTCATGAATTACCATAACGTTAAACAAAGAACGGAAAACACAACTCATTACACTGAACTTAGTGAAGATACACAAACTACAGAGACAAGCGATTTTTTCAGAGAGACACAATATACTGGACGTTCCAAACTGCAACACATTTGTTATTATTTGACACCCATGAATTCACCGTATGTCATGAACGGTCAAATCAAGATTCAAAACCCTGAATTTTACAAAAATATTCACATGTATAGACCTTCCATACGATTATCATTAAACCAAGAAGTATCTGAGTTTCATATTAACCCATTTGATAGATTAAGTTTCTTAACTGTTTCGTTAGACCATCCATTAACTATACGAAAAATTATATTACCATTATCATACTTGAACTATTTTATTACATTTATGACTATTAAAAAAAGTGTTCAAGAATCTATAGAAAATGAAATAATACCATGGCAAGATTTAGCATTAGCAAATGGATTTGGATCTTTTGAAGACTGGTTGTTATCAGAAACAGTCTATGGTCATGAAACAGTCAGATCACAAATTTGGCAAGATGCATTATTGAGTAATGGTACAGGTTATTTAGAAACAATCATTGCTTGGAGACAAAAACCAAATAATGTTGATTTGTTAACTGAAATTTTATATATTAGAACGATAGATGATCAACCAGATAACGGGAGAGTATTTTCAGCAAATGGTCCACAATTTATTTCTAGGCGGCAAATGAACTCTTTTGCTAATAAAGTTAACCGCAACACATTTATTGTTAATTTTAAAGTGGTCATCTCTAATAATCATTTGCCAGGTAGTAATTCCATTGCAATGTATAACACCGACAATAACTTTACTAACACTACAAGTTCCCTTGACTTGAGAAGTTTATCAACTAATGAAAGCAGCCGAGTACAAGAAGATTATATTACTGATATGACAAATAGATTTCTCTATGAAACCAGGACAACACCTTTTCTTACTGATAGATATAAGAGTATGGATATTATTTGTATTGATAATCTTTTGATCCTAAGTACTTTCAAACCTAAATTCCAGGATAAAGTAATTGTCGCGGTTAACACATTCTCTGGTGAGAGGCATAAGAATACATCACCCAACCAGTGTAGTGAAAATTTATTATTTGAAGATGCCATGTCAAATTTGTCATCCTTCAAAAAATTATTCATGTTAACAACCTCACTGTGTTTAATACTTGATCCCTGGGGTGTATTATTAATTTCCATCGATGATATTAAGGATTTTCATAATTTATCCAATAATAATACATCTGCAATCAAAATCTCATCGTGTAATATTGGGGTTATAAACGATGCTATTGTTGTTGTACAGCGATTTAAAAATGAAAATAACTCATTTAACATTAGGCTCAAACTTGTGGTGACATGTTTACCTAATGAAATCAAAGCATTTACTGTTGAATTTTTTGCATCATCCAAGATCGGTAAAATTGTATTACTCGATTCATTAAAATTGAAAAGAAATGATCGGTTTGTTGATAAAATGACTTTGATTGATTACAATACTCACTTAAAGCCCAAGAAAAGACAATTCGATGAACAAGATATCCAAGAAAGATTTATTAAACGTGTCAATAGAGATCAAAGAAATGTAAGTCGCTGACTTACCAAGTTTATAAATTATAGTTTTTAATATGTATTATATTCTTATATTTAATTTTTGCATCAATATTTCAGATCTAAAGAGCTTTTAATAATTATATAAATAAAAACATTTAATTATTCAACTTGTTTTTTTGGAAAAATCGATATAACAGGTATAGACAATACTGTGAGATAAAACTATTCACTTATTACATTCCATTTATCAATGAAAATGCTTTACTCTTTCCTTAGTTGAGCTACGGACAATTTGAAATCAACAAAGTTTTGGATCAACAAATGATATACGAATACTACAGAAATAATATAGTTTGACAATAAAAAGGAACAAGATTATCCATTACTGTAACAAAACGAAACAATAAGAAGACATGATATTTTTACCTCTAAAAACATACTGCAGATGAATATGCAATATTTTTTTGCAATCTGCACCCATATGTTTGTTAAAAATTGAATTAAAATAGTCATGGTAATATCATCAGTTCCACCTCCAAGGGGTATCATTTAGCCGCCCAAACTTACACTCACATCATACAATTTCACCTCAATAATTATATACAATTTCTCATCCCGTCAATATCCGCGGATCCGCTTTATTTCCGCCCGGAACGGAAACAGAAGGAAATAAGACATCTATTTCCATCCGTGGAAGACTTATTTCCTAATTCCGCGGCGAAACTTTTTCTTTTTCCATCCGATGACTATACTTCTTCGAGGGACACCACAAGTATAAATAAGCAGTGATAAAGATCGGAGCAATGAGGTATGGTGTCACTCCCCTTGTTTCCTATCATTGATTTAGTGGAACAAAACATCAATTGTTTATTATGACTTCAATTTCAGATAATTCACTAGATAAAGAGGAAACTAAGACAGAAACTGTCGAGACAAATCTTTCTGTGGATGAGAACAATTCCACAGTGATTGTACAGGACACCACAACCCCAGAGAAGGAGAAAAAAATTAAAACCAATGAATTTGGTGTACCATTGCCTCAAGGGTTTACATTATATGCCTGTATCGGTTCATTAGTGTTGACACTTTTTTTGGCGGCATTAGATATTATGATTGTGAGTACGTTGATCAATGATGTGGGTAAAAAATTTCATGCTTATGCCAAAACTGGTTGGATCGTTGCTGGTTACTCATTGCCTAATGGTCTATTGGCCTTAATTTGGGGTCGTATTGCATCTGCTCCTTGGATGGGGTTCAAGAAAGCTATGTTAATTGCTATTATTATTTTTGAAATTGGTTCCTTAATTGCTGCTGTGGCCACTTCTATGAATATGTTAATTGGTGGTAGAGTCATTGCCGGTGTAGGTGGTAGTGGTATTCAAGGTTTAACTTTTGTCATTGGGTCCAGTTTAGTGTTACCTAGAGAAAGAGGTGTTGTCATTGCCTGTATGAGTGCTGCCTTTGGTATTTCATCTGTGTTAGGTCCATTTGTCGGTGGTGCCTTTACAACCCATGTCACTTGGAGATGGTGTTTCTACATTAATTTACCTATCGGTGGGTTGGCATTCTTTGTCTTCCTTTGGTACTATAATCCAACTGGCTCTAATGAAAAATTCAATTTACCACAAAAGATTAAATCCTTTGGATCTAATGTATCATCTGGTTGCAAATCTTTAGGTAAGAGTGCTACATGGAAATCTATTTGGACATCATTGATTTACAAATACGACATGATTGGATTCATTCTTTGTACTGCTGGTATCGTTTGTTTCTTATTAGGTTTAACATTTGGTGGTAATGCATTTGAATGGACTTCTTTCCAAATTATTTTATTTATAACTCTAGGTGGCTGTTTGTTCATCTTTTCCTTAATCTATGATTTCTTCATTTTCCCTAATTTCAGACTTGTGAAGGAAAACCAATTGGCATACAGACCATTAATATTGTTGAGCAGTTTTACCAATTTTTCCATTTTAACACCAAATATTACTGTTACCTTTGGTTGTATTGCCTACATGGCTCAAATGGTTTACATTGCTGAATATTTCCAATTGGTATTTAACGATACGCCTTGGAAATCCTCCATTCATTTAATTGCCTGTGCTGTCCCATGTACACTTACTGTGATGGCTAGTGGGTTGATGAATACCAAATTTGGTATCATTAAACCAATTACATTAGTTGGTGTCGTAGCTGGTATGGTCGGTGGTGGGCTATTAACATTATTAGACAATAATTCCACTAATTCTCAAAAAATTGGGTTTTTAATTTTACCTGGTATCGCATTTGGTGCCATTATTCAAAGTACCATTATTGCAGCTCAAAATGGGTTGGATAAAAAAAGTGAAAGTTTTGCTGTAGATTTTGTTGCAGTAACCACATTAAATGCCTTCTTGAAAAACACAGGTCAAGCCCTGGGGGGTGTTCTTTGTGACACTGTTTTTGACGCATCCATTTTACACAAATTAGCTAAAAATAACATTCATTTATCCGAGGATCCTAATGTACCAAACACAGTCAATAATTTGATCGTTTACAGAGCTACTAATTTTGATGGTGCTGATTCCTTACTGGCTGAATTAATTAGTAAAGCCATTAAAGATGTGTTTATGATGTCTTTGGGTTGTCTTGCTATCGCTTTTATTGCTGGTGTATTTACACCTAATAAAAGACTGCAAAATGTAAAGAAGCCTGATATCGAGGAAGGTACATCAGAGGAGGAGAAAAAATAAATAATATAGATAATTCACATAATTTTAATAGATATTTTAATATTCACTTATAGAGTCGAATCATATATATATATATATATATATATATATATAATTATTCATTCAAAGTTATAAGTAATGTGATATACCCATAAATATAATTGTTACTTTTTATACTACCAGTATATTTCAGTGCATCAAAATGCAGAAGTTATTGAATCTAAAAATATGACAAAATATGGATATGGCTTAATATAAATTTTATAAGCTTTTGTTAGATATTTGATACACTTGTAGTGCTTTGTTTTGTCTTAGAGGTTATATACAGGTTTCTAAATAAATGTGACTCTAAAAGGTTGAGAATTTATGATTCACTTCTTCTTTCTGTTCGTTCTTTTTCTGAAGTATATAATAAATAATGTTTTGTAAAAGGAAAGACGTCATAAAATCTTTTCTTTTAAGATAGTCTTCTTTGCAATTATTTTCATGTTTGTCATGAGAATAACTTATACAACAATATTGTAGGGTTAGTCATAAACGTCACCCAACGATAATGTTCAAAGTATATACTCAGCGTAATGTACTAATGTGTAGCATATCCAGGAACGGTAGAGTGTTTTGATCGTTTCATGTGTGTAGTAGTGTTAACGTGATAACGTATGAACTATTCAGGAACATAGTATTACAATGGTAACAATGACGTTTAGTTTCTTCCTTGAGACAAAACCATTCTTACACTAAACGTCATGTGAAGGTGACAGTCTCGAATCGAATAACGATGCCTTGATGTATGAATCATAGCGTTTATGTTACATTAGTTCTGAAAGAGAAACTTACGTGTACTGTAAAATGAAATAATTCAAGTAATTGTGACCGATATGTTACAAATTTCAATTTTGTAAAAGCTTTATCAGCATAAGATTGTACCACCTGATGAATTTCTTTAGTTAATATACAATTCGATTTGATTAATTATTAGAAGCTCAAAGTCTACTAAATATCTTGTACAATTGTTGCATTATATATAAGGTTTCTGGCAGAGAATCTTATGCACAGCCCCAGTGCCGTTGAATGAATGCCCCACTATACACAATAATGGAGTCGCCATCCGACTTTTAATCAGTGACTACAGTATCAACCAGTTACATTTGCTCTAAACGTTTGCTTTATTACGCCTAACTATTAAATCACAAACAAAATATATGTATTATAAAATACATGAAGGAAATTTAACATAAAGAATAGTAAAAAAACATAATTCTAGAGTTCATGATCCCAGTTTACATTACAGCAAAACCAAAACTGTAAGTGAAATACCTTCTACGATATTATCATTTTATCGAAAGACAATAGTAGGAATGCTTCATCACCTGATACTAAGTCAAGTCTTAATATTCTTGCGAAAATAGAAATAAAACGTCTTTGACCAGCAAACTGTTAAATATCTGCATTTATGACAAGACAGTTATAATCTGCACTAGATGATACCGCTCATTTCAAACAATGGGTATCACAAATATATATTATGCATTTCTCCTTCTATTATTGTCTCTCTCTGAAAGACTGGTATTTCTCTTCACCAATCCCGGGTCATTTTCCACATTCAAACGTTTGGAAGGATCGGGGATTTGCTTAACGTAATCATTGCCATTCTCTATTGTACGTTGCAAAGCAGTTTTATCTGATAAAACACTAGATTTTGCATTGGGGTAATTCAAACTAAGTGAACCTAACACAGTACAATTCCCCATATTTTCTTTATTTGGTTTATCTTTAGTCCTATTTGCTTGGAGTTTTAACATGCGCTGATGGCGATTTTGCTTTTCCCTCTTCTCTTTCACCTCTTCTTGAAATTCAGGGTTGTCTGTCTCTTCCCAAAATAGTTTTTCCACTTCTCTCCATTTGTTGGGTAGAGGGTCTCTAAAAACATCTGGTTTTGGTACTGGCAAATCATCAGGAAGGGGATTATAGTATAAATAACAGCGCACCAGATAATTCCAGTATTGATTAATATATGCATGTTGCTCAACCGCATCGAATCTATCGGTAGAATCATCCAGACGGTGGAATCGATCTATGTAATATTCTCTCTCATCCTCTATCCCAACATTTTCCTTTTCATTTGATCCTTTCTCAGAAATTTGCCCCTCCTCTTGTTTTCCAAACAGCCCAGCCCACAGATGGTTAACAACTGTCATATTCGGTGTGTAATGTACAATTTCATTTCATGTTTATGCTTGAATGTAGAAGGATGAATCATATAATTGTTGGAAGCAAATTAAAAATAGGGTATATCTGAAAATAGTATTTGCCTGTTTTTTTTCAAAAGTGTCATGACACGGCGCTATCCTCGTGAAGGCTAACTTAACTGTGTGAGAATGTGACACAAAAACGCCCGGACAAATCGGGGAAGATTGGAGTACACTTTATGCCCCCTTAAAACAAACGTATAAATAGAGGTGGGAATATCAGATTTTGTCTGAGATTTCTTCTTCTCTTTGTTACACTTTTCTCTTGTGTTCTTTTCTTTTATATTCCTTTCTTACAGGACCAAAACACAACCAAAACAAAAAATGTCCTCTTCTAGAGCTATTACTAATTACAACACTAATACAACAAGTCAATATTGTTAATTGATGTGGTTAAAAATACCATCCATGACGAACGGATAAATACCTTCGGTGAATACCAGTGTCGCTATAACGACATGTCTCTAGAAGCTTTTCAAGGTAATGCCACAGTCCGGTGGCTGGACTGTGTGTCCACGGATTCTGCAGCTATTTTAGAATTATTAAGCTTAGCTGGGATAGACCCTAATTAGGTGTCTACTATCATCTCTCAAACTATGAGTGGACCTAAAACAGAAGTATAACTATACCATTGAAAAATTATTGAAGGTATTAAACATTAAGCACCCCAAATTATGAAACACTCGAATCAATGCTTACGCAACGTCTCTGACAGGAGAATAATTATCTCTGACTTAGACCTTCCGATACGGGGTCTTTCTTCAAACTCAAAATGTTGTGATCTTGATTGTTCATTAATATTCTCTTGGAGAATTTTAAATAGCCGTTATGACGACGCTGGGATTCACGGACAGTATTTGTCCATTCTTCATAGACGGTATTGTTAGCCATGTCAATATAACAATATTGACTTAGTGTATTAGTGTTGTTATTAGTAGTAGCTCTAGAAGAAGACATTTTTTGTTTTGGTTGTGTTTTGGTCCTGTAAGAAAGGAATATAAAAGAAAGACCTCTGTAGTCTTCCCTTAACAAAATATTGTATAAATTTATAATTACATTCAATAAACAAATCAACTGAGTGAATCATAACTTTACCGTTTATATTCGCATCTAATTAGAGTTATTTCATATATCCTCTAATATGAAGCTCAATCAAACATTATAAGTGTACCATTTACTTTACACATTCACTGTAATGATTCTTCATATATATTAAACAAAACAATAAGCGTACAACTTACATAGTTTGCCATCGACACTTATATAAGAATCCTCTTTTGCGTGTCATATATAAATATGTCCATATTGAACACTTAACCTTCCAAAATAAATTTTTAATGATATATCATGTTTAGTCAAGTCTATATTATTATCACAGTCAAATTCATTTTTTAGCAGTTATAAGTAATGTAATATACCCTAAAAAATAACTGTTACTTCTTATATGATTTGTATATTCCATCATTTCAAAATGGTGTAGAAATTAAATTTAAAAATGTGACAAGAATATGCAAATGAGTTAGTTCCACAAATTTTCAACTTTCAATAATAATAGGTCCCTTGGCCCAGTTGGTTAAGGCGTGGTGCTAATAACGCCAAGATCGGCGGTTCGATCCCGCCAGGGACCATTATTTTTTGCAATTTTTTTACAACTTTTATAAGATTATTATCATTAAAGAAGCACATCTGAAACTAATGCTACATTGAATGGTTATGTATTGTAATTATTACATAATGCTAAATTTTTTATACCTTTGCCTGTCTTTCTTTATTATAAGGTGGTGGATAAAAATGAAATAATCTCATCGGGCTATTATATGATGCACTCTCATCAGATATAGTATTGTCCTCAGTTTGTCTCTTTATTTGGTTATAATAAATTTCAGCTAATGAATTCGCAATATTCTTCCCTGAGAAAGCACTGCCTTGAGATCCAAGTTCCGTAGATAAGCGCCTATTCATACAATCGTCACCGAAATGGCCCTTCAAACCACAGTTATAACAGTAAATAGTATGGATGGGGACAATCTGTTTCTTAATATTGATAGATTCCTCTTTAGCCACATATACTCTCCATATCTTGGTACAATTTAGTCTTGTATGCGTATCAGTGTTACAATTTTGACAAAAATCTCGTATTATAACAGCTTCATTATCAAATTTGGTACTCTCTTTCAGTGACTTGTCTTTAAGTTTACTGTCCTTTTTTGATTTGAGTTTCTTACTCTTCTTGTGGCTTTTCTTTTTAAGTTTCTTACTCTTTGAACTCTCTGACTTTGATGATCTTCTATCTTTTGGTTTTCTAAAACTAGCTACACCCATAATAATGGTTAATAATATAACAATACAGTTTGTAATATATTAGGGAATATTTCTTTTTCCTTGTTGATATATGAACTTTTATGACGATGTGATAAACTGACTATTCTTCTATTAAGTTAACGCGCAACCTCTAATTATTTTTCAATTTAACTTAATTATCATTTTATGCAACATGAAGAAACCAATTCGGTATCAATTCATAACAGTTTATAATTGAAAATATATCGTCATGTCTTCAGCAGGTGGTGAAAATCCTGATAATGCTTCTGCTAAGAAGGCGGGACCTAAAAAGTCAAAGCAACAATCCTTATACTTAGATCCAGAACCTCAGTTTATTCAAGAAAGGATCGAACTTTTCGAAAAATTACAAAACGAATACAATGAAAGTGTTGCTGCTAAACCACACAATGCTTTAAAGATTGTATTAAAGGATGGTGCTATCAAAGAAGCTATTGCCTGGGAAACTACTCCATTAGATATTGCTAAGGAAATCTCTAAATCTTTACCAGATAGATTATGTATCGCGAAAGTGAACGGTCAATTGTGGGATTTAGATAGACCATTCGAAGGTGAAACTGATGAAGAGATCAAATTACAATTATTAGATTTTGATTCTGAAGATGGTAGAAGAGTTTTCTGGCATTCATCTGCCCACGTTTTAGGTGAAGCTTGTGAATGTAACATGGGTGCCCACATTTGTTTAGGTCCTCCAACTGATGACGGGTTCTTCTACGAATTTTCAACCAGAGACAGTTTAAAACCATTAGCTGAAGGTGAAGAAGAAAGAACTGTGTCTCAAGCTGATTTCCCAGCTTTAGAAGGTGTCGCCAAGGCTGTCATTAAACAAAAGCAAAAATTCGAAAGATTAGTCATGTCTAAGGAAGATTTATTGAAGATGTTCCATTACTCTAAATATAAGACTTATTTGGTTCAAACCAAGATTCCAGATGGTGGTGCTACTACTGTTTACCGTTGTGGTAAATTGATTGATTTATGTGTAGGTCCACATATTCCACATACTGGTAGAATCAAGGCTTTCAAACTATTGAAGAACTCCTCTTCTTACTTTTTAGGTGAAGCCGACAATGATTCTTTACAAAGAGTGTATGGTGTTGCCTTCCCAGATAAGAAACTAATGGATGCCCATATGAAATTTTTGGAAGAAGCTCAAAAGAGAGATCATAGAAGAATTGGTAAAGAACAAGAATTGTTTATCTTTAATGAAATGTCTCCAGGTGCCGCCTTTTGGTTACCTCACGGCACTAGAATTTACAACACTTTAGTAAATTTGATGAGAACTGAATACCATAAGAGAGGGTACGAAGAAGTCATTACTCCAAACATGTTTAACTCAAAGTTATGGGAAACTTCTGGTCACTGGGCCAATTACAAGGAAAATATGTTCAGTTTCGAAGTCGAAAAGGAAACTTACGGTTTGAAGCCAATGAATTGTCCAGGTCATTGTTTGATGTACAAATCTAGAGAACGTTCATACAGAGAATTGCCATGGAGAGTTGCTGATTTCGGTGTTATCCACAGAAACGAATTCTCTGGTGCTTTATCTGGTTTGACCCGTGTGAGAAGATTCCAACAAGATGATGCTCACATTTTCTGTACTCAAGATCAAATTGAAGAAGAAATTCAAAACATTTTTAACTTCTTGAAATACGTTTATGGTGTTTTCGGTTTTGAATTCAAGATGGAGTTATCCACTAGACCAGAAAAATATGTTGGTGAATTGAAAACGTGGGATGCTGCTGAAGCTAAATTAGAATCTGCCTTAAAGAAATGGGGTGGTGACTGGGAGATCAACGAAGGTGATGGTGCTTTCTACGGTCCAAAGATCGATATTATGATTTCTGATGCTTTAAGAAGATGGCATCAATGTGCTACCATTCAGTTAGATTTCCAATTACCAAACAGATTCGAATTGGAATTCAAAAGTAAGGACAATGAAGGTAGTGAAAATTATGAAAGACCAGTTATGATTCATCGTGCCATCTTAGGTTCCGTGGAAAGAATGACTGCTATCTTAACTGAACATTTCGCTGGTAAATGGCCATTCTGGTTATCTCCACGTCAAGTTCTTGTCGTCCCAGTTGGTGTTAAATACCAAGAATATGCCCAACAAGTACGTGATCAACTACATGAATCTGGTTTTTATGCTGATGTTGATTTAACTGGTAACACTTTACAAAAGAAGGTTAGAAACGGTCAAATGTTGAAATATAATTTTATCTTCATTGTTGGTGAACAAGAAATGACCGAAAAATCTGTTAACATCAGAAACAGAGATGTCATGGAACAACAAGGTAAGAATGCTACCATTGCCCTTGACAGTGTTATTGAACAATTAAAGAGTTTGAAAGACGAAAAAAGAGGTGACAATATTTTGGTGTAATCCTTTTCGTGATTTCATTTTTATCTAAAATATTGACAAAAATAATATTGAGACATCTTGTACTATATACTTCTTTATATAAAAACAGTTTACATTTCTTCAGTGTTTGTCTATATATTTATATATACATATTTCTATTTTGAAGTCATTGAAGAACTTTTTTTGTTTCCGTTTTAATTCTGAAATAATGAAAACATTTCTGAAAACATATTCAAATTTAACAGTTAATCATTGAAAAAGAACAAACATACAGTAATATGAGTGAATTGAGTGATGCTGAGAAGCGTAAAATTTTAAGAGAAAGAAGACAACAAAAGTTTAACAACGGTGGAGGTGCTTCTCGTTTGAATAAGATTACTGGTCAAGTGGACAGCCATTTGAGCACAGAATCCCCATTAGACACTAAACCAACTGCCACAACCAGTGCTTTGGAAGGATCAAAATTAAACACTACAACAGAATCTAAAGTTGTATCTGAAGAACCAATTAAAAACGAAGCAGAAGATGCCCAAATCCAATTACTTAAACAATTGGCTAACATGCAACAAGATGGCAACTCCACACCAGATTTCTTTTCACTTCTAAATTCTATGAAGGCCACTGCACAAGGCGAAGGTGTTAATGGTCTACCAGAAGAAGTTGTCTCTCCAGTTGATGAGGCTGTTTTGAAATATCATGATTATGCCATTAATCAATTGAAAGCGCGTACTATTTTGATTAAATGGGTTGTCTTCTTGATTCCATATCTATATTTTGTTACTAGAGGGGGTAGACCATCCATTGTTTCTTTACCAGAAAGTCTTTCTATTCTAACCAACCCATCATATTTCTTTATGATCTTCACATCGTTTGAAATGGTTGCCATTTCAATTTATTATCAAAAATTACAAGCTATTGAAAGATCTACCAAAGTCAACACATTACATAATTCAAGCAAGATTGTGAAATTAGCTTCTTTGATTCCAGAAGGTATCATTCCGATCCCAGACATTAAGGGTAAGATAGTTTTGGCATTACAATATTGGGATGTTCTATCAACATTCATCACTGATGTTTGTTTCGTATTGATTTTTATGGGTCTAATGATGTACATCTAGTTATATCAATATTTAATAGAAATAAGTATATATAAACGTGTATTTATCTTTCTAATCGGGCTAATAACACTAGAAGTGTTACATATAACGCACCATTTATCGTCATTTTAATGAAAATTGTAAATATTTTCAGAAAATAAGAACATAATTTGACTTTAACTATTAATAAAGTAACGTGATATATTGGAATGTGAGTCTACATGACATGTTTCAACGAATTAAGCCTTCGACGGTACTTTAATGGGTTTAGTGACATCGTCGCATACAATTTTATATCAACCCGGGTAATCACAATTTTGAAAATTTTTTATTCAGATTAAAAAACTATTTGAAAATGATGAGATGAGCTCAACTCATCGAATACTAATTGACTAACCTACAAGGAAATTAAAGTATCATGGCCCCAAATAATTCCAGGGTGAGAAAAGCACCAAGGGTTAGAGATAACCAAGAAAAGTTTGAAAGACCAATTGGAAATAATGACAAGTCATCATATAAAAAGACAAGAGATAAGAAGTTGAAATCAGGTTTGAAGAGACTTGATGACAAATACAAATATGCAGTATCATCTGCAGCCTCCACCGAATACCTGCTGGGTGAATCTGCTGGGTTTATGGAGACTGAAGATGTTATGGAAAAGACATTTAAGGTGAAACAAGATGAAATTAAAGACAGTGTGGATGTTAGTACTACCAATAAGGCATTAGATCTATCGTTGAAAGAATTTGGTCCATACAGTTTGAACTATTCCAGAAATGGTACACATATGTTAATCGCTGGTCGTAAAGGTCATATTGCCTCTATGGACTGGAGAAAAGGTGAACTTCGTGCAGAATTAAATCTAAATGAAACTTGTAATGCAGCCATTTATTTACAAAATGAGAAGTATTTTGCTGTTGCCCAAAAGAAGTACACTTTTATTTACGATCACGAAGGTGTTGAATTACATAGACTGAAACAGCATATTGAAGTTAAACATATGGATTTCTTACCGTACCATTATTTACTTGCTACATCAGGTGAAACTGGTTGGCTTAAATACCAAGATGTGTCCACAGGTCAACTTGTATCTGAATTAAGAACCAAATTGGGTCCTACAGTATCTATGACCCAAAATCCATGGAATGCAGTGATGCATTTAGGTCATAGTAATGGTACAGTAACACTTTGGTCTCCATCGATGCCACAACCTTTAGTAAGTTTATTATCAGGTAGAGGTCCAATAAACAGTATAGCCGTTGATAGAAGTGGACACTATATGGTCACTGTGGATGGTAGTAAATCTATGAAGATTTGGGATGTTAGAAATTTTAAAGAATTACATAGTGTAGAGAATCTACCAACACCTGGTTCCAATGTCGCTATATCTGATACTGGTATTATTGCTATGACTAGAGGACCTCATGTTACTATGTGGAAAGATGCCTTAAGAAGAGGGTTTGAATCTAAACCATGTTTTGGTTCTATGGGCGGTAAAAAACACAGAAATACACCTTATATGACACATTTATTCCCTGGTAATAAAATCAATAACATTCAATTTGTTCCCTTTGAAGATCTGTTAGGTGTGGGTCATGATAATGGTATTACCAATTTGATTATTCCTGGTGCTGGTGAAGCTAATTACGATGCCTTGGAAATCAACCCATACGAAACTGCTAAACAAAGACAAGAACAAGAAGTGAGAACATTATTAAACAAATTGCCAGCGGATACCATTACATTAGATCCAAATGTGTTAGGTACTGTGGACAAACGTGCCTCTACCGTTAGATTAACAGCTAAGGATTTAGCACAAGTGACCACTGCCAATGAAAATAAATCTAAGGATAATACTGATATACCAGCTGTTAAACCTGAAGTGAAGGGTAAGAATTCTGGGTTACGTTCCTTTTTACGTAAGAAGACTCAAAATGTTATTGATGAAAGAAAATTGAGAGTGCAAAAACATTTAGAAACTGAAAAGAATTCTCGTAAGAGAATCCAAATGATTAAAAATGGTGAATTGGCAGAAGATCATAAAGATTTGGTGGATGAAGCATTAGGTAGATTTGCTTAAAGTAAATAGTTTCTTTAAGTATATTAGATATAGCATTTTAAAAGTTTATTCAATTGTATTAATATTATAGTAGCTGAAAATACATAATAGGCTCTAACTAACGAGAGCCCTTGTTACCAATTTGATTTTTAGAGCCACTTGTAAATCCCAAAACTCCTTGAGCAAAAAAAAAAATGCCGTATTTAGGTTATATGAAACAAGTTTAACCTAGAGCGAGAAGTCCGTGTACAAAGCCTGCAGTGGTCAAAATAAAGTAAATGGCAAACGTGGCTAGAAAAAAACAACAACTGACAAAACAAGTCACTCACCCAGTGAAATCACCGTATAGAGAAAATAGCTGTTTTTTGTTACAGTAACCAACAGTAGCCAACTCACTACAGAATTTGAGTAGGTGACTTGCTTCGCCGTTTTAATGTTCCGGCCGGAACAAATGTTCTCTACATTTGAAACTTCGGAACAATAAGAAATCCCGCGCGGTATTGTTCCGAAGTTTTTGGACAACCCACGCTAACTTTGGCCGCCAGAGAAACTGCCGCACAACGGTTTTTCAAGACCGGAGCCGAAAAACACAATGCGCACAGAACGACCCGCACAAATCCATTCTTCTTTATCCCACGACAACGGAAAAACTATTTTCTCTTACAGCGAATTTTTTTTCGACTCAAATCTCGGGTTTTTTAGTGGAACAATTGTGGTGGGGGGAAAAATTTACAACGAGTGGAAGAAATTTTCATGTCCTGGAAAAACATGAAGTATAATTGTCATACTTTTGTAATTCTTTCTTTACAACAGACCACTTATTCCACCAAGCAAGAGGACGTTGCCCATTACAAGTCTATTACACTCGTCAATCAAATAACGAACATTTGTTAACTGATCACTAAGACCGTATTTACAGTTTTCAAGACACAAAGAGAGAAAAAAATAATAACATCAGGCCACAAATACCTGTCGACCACAAGAGAATACAACGTCCCAGATAAAACATTGAGGAATAATGTTTGTGTCTCCACCACCCGCGACCTTAACATCTCAAGTGTTGCAAAAGAGGCTAGCTAAGAAGAATGCTAATTCAATAAACTCACAACTCGCCAATGAAGATAATATGGCAATTGACTCGATCACAGAGCAACAACAGGCAAACATCAGAAAGGACTCTGATTTTGTCAGTGCACCACCAGAATATGCTGACCGTGCCAGAGATGAAATTAGAAGAAGATTGCTATCACCAAATAATAATAACAACAATAATAATAATAGTAGTAGAAGTGGTAGAAGTCGGCCACACAACAATCACAGTACTAATAATTCAGTGGTATCAGCTCCAGGAGAAAACATTGAAAATGGGAGCTTTATATCAGATAATAATTCATCTTATCAATCGAGTATATTTTCACACCCATCTACAGTGTTCACACATCCAACAATTGAAACTGGTTCTGCAAGTTTTGAATTACACCCACCTAAATTTGTCACTGAGATTACTTTAGAAAATGCTCTACCGAAAACATTTTATGATATGTATACACCAGATGTATTAATGTCAGATCCATCTAAAATTTTATACAATGGCAGACCAAGTTTTACCAAGAGAGAATTATTAGATTGGGATTTAAATGATATTAGATCACTTTTAATTGTAGAAAAAATGAAGCCTGAATGGGGGAACCAACTACCGACTGTAGTGACCTCGGGACCCAATCTTCCGAAATTTAGATTACAATTATTGCCATTATGTTCTATGGATAATTTTATCATCACTACATTGGTCAACTCTGATTTATATTTGGAAGCCAATTTAGATTACGAATTCAAATTGACCAGTGCTAAATATACTGTTACTGCAGCTCGTAAAAGACATGAACAAATAACGGGACGTAATGAAGTTGTAATGAATTTATCTAAACCAGAATGGAGAAACATTATTGAAAATTATCTATTGAATATTGCAGTTGAGGCACAATGTAGATACGATTTTAAACAAAGATGTTCAGAATTCAAAAAATGGAAGATTCAACAATCCAATTTAACTAAACCAGATATGCCACCACCAAGAATGATACCACATGGATCTTCTGCCAATTCAAATAATTTATTAAAGATGACTTTAATGAAAAATTTTAATGGTAGTAATACTAAAGAAGGTGGTAAAATATCATTAACACAAGATGAAAAGGCTAGCATATGGTCACGTTGTCAGGCACAAGTGTACCAAAGATTAGGCTTGGATTGGACTCCAGATGGAGTTAGGTAAGGGAAAAGGACTAAAAAAAGAATCATAGAAATTTAATACATTATAACACACTGCATTTTTACTCATAATAACTAATCAAGCAACCATTTGCTTATTCGTGAACATTTTCATTTTTTTTTTTTTGTAATATATATATTTATTTAAGGACTAAATAAATCAAATAAACGGACATTTATATATTATCATCAACTTAAGATCCCAAACAGATCTTCATTGACATGTTTGTTGTTTACATTTAATAGTAAGTTTACCCGGAAAAACGGTCAAAGACAACTTTTTGTCCGTTGCAGAAAGTTCATTTGAAAAAAAGAAATTTTCTCTATTGTTCGGGCCGCGAAA